>PVJI01003038.1:0-132360 GCA_004026765.1 Micronycteris hirsuta
GAGTGAATCTCCACCTATTTAGATTGCAGTATTTTGGGGGCCTATATGTAGAAAAGTAGATGTACAGTTGTTTGTTTTCCATCACAGTCTTCCCAGGAAGTTTTCCTTCATCGATGTTTTGTTACATGGTTGACTTTGAATGCCATACTCAATAACGAAAACATTAATGTGTGTTTTTTTTAATCAAGTAGGAAGTTGATACTATTCTGTGTTGTCAACAACGGATGAAGCTGCACTTGGACAAGGCCATCGCCCAGCTCGCGTAAGCGCTTTACCTCCCCACACACTGTGAAATCTGCCTCAGAACGTGGCTTGCACGCCTGCCTCCCACTTAGATGCCTCTCAGCTTCTTCTATAAGGATGTCTTATATAGGGATACACGAACACACACACACGTACATGCATTTTCATTTGGAGGTCAGATGGGTACTCAGTGTGCTTGCTTTAAATTTTTACTTGAAAACATAATTTGAGATGCCATGGGAAGGATTTCTGCCCCAACTTAGAGGATGGCTAAGATTTCTTCTAACTCAGAAAACTTTTATTTCTTCCGTAAGAGATTGACTTGTGTATGTCCAGCCCAAGAGTTGGAAGAGTAAGAAATTGGGCTTCAGTTTTATCTTTGTTTTCCATACCTCCTTAAGGACTCTGCCTTCCCCGACGTCCCAGCATATCCTGGTCCATGTGCATTCCTGCTCTGGTCACACCGTCTCAACATCCATTACATCGATTGCATCATAATTTTTCACTCACCTTATTCTCTAAAAGAATACGCATTCCTCCTTTCTAGGCACTAGAAGATCCAGGGGACTGGAAAGGGGGGAATAATAATCAAAGTGGGGTCTTGAGTAGTGATAATAGCTGTCAACTAGGAGAGATATGGCTGGGGATGCTGCCTAACATGAATAGAAGATCAATGTTCATTCGGTTGTGGCCACGGGAAGAAGTCGTGTTGATATCACACAAATGATTCTGCTTATACTAATGTTATAAAGGATGATGTGTAACGTACCCAAAGTAAGAAGCATTTTAAAGGTGTTGGAACTTCTTCCTTAGTTTGCCCACCCTGCCCATCAAGATTGATGCTATATCGGTGGGTGAGGTTCAGGTGCCCGAGATATCTCTTGAACTCTGATTTGAAAGACTCTTTAATTCAGAAATTGGTGACAATAGGTACAAGATTAAGTAAGGATGACTCACCGCTCATGGTATGTTTAACTGTAATTTACTTAAGCTATAAATACAGGGCAGTATAGTTCCAATATTAATTTCTGGTTTCTGCTCCTTAGGAATTTCAGAAACACAGTTTAGTGTGATTCAAAGAATTGTTTCTGTTCTGTTTTCTTCTGGTCCAGTTCCTGACCCCCACCTTTTTGCGTAATCTAAGACCTGCCGCCCGTCTCTGTGTCCTTTGCTCCTCTTGGCCCAGATGGCTCGACCTTAGAACAGCCACATTCTTCTCTCAGTCCCATTACACATGGTCTCAAGGATGGCCTTAGTACAGGCGTGTGCTCTTGTTTGAACTCTATGGTGGTGAGCCTTTCAAGAGCTTGGCTTTCCTTTAGTACACCGTGGGCAAAATGCCCACCTCATTTCCTGGGGTGGCTTCCTCAGGATGTGCGGGGCCTGAATCCCTAATGCGGTCACTGGGCTTTGCCCAGCCAAGGTCATGGCAGGAGGGTTTTCGACTCCACTTGTCTTGGAAGGAGCAGTGAAGCACCTACTTTGGATCTTAGCTGAAAATGGAATCTCCTTAGGCATCCACGTGGCAGCCAAGATGTTCCCATCTTGGGCTATAAACTAGGTTGGTGGGGTGCCGCTGCCTCCAGGACTTCCTTAGGACATTCTGAGGGCAGGTCAGAGGGGCCAGGAAAGGAAACCTGTGGGGCATCCTGGTTCCAGACAACAAATGAGAAAAGCCTTCTAATCCTCGAGTCTCAGCCAATACCTGGAAGGAAGAGGCAGAAGAGGCGTAGCAAGGGGAAGAAACGTCGTTACCTTTCATCCTTAGCACTTGTGTACTGTTTTAGAATTCACAAAATGCAGATGACTAGCATGCTGCTACCCTCACTTCCACTTTACCAATAATAATATTAAAGAGATCTGCCAGGTCAAGTGACTTACCCAAAGGCACAGGCTCAGTTAAAGGGAAGCTGCAGCTAGAATTAGTCTATTCAGTTCAGTGCAGCCTTTATTGAGTGGCTCCTCTGTGCTAAGACAATTTTTGGGTTCTGGGAATACTGAAACGAGTAAGATCACCCAGGTGTCTGCTTTTGCAAATACTATCTATGTGCTAATGACTCCCAAATTTTTATTACTAGCCCAGAACTTTCTCCCAAATTCCAGCAACCTGCGTGGTACCTCCACTTGGATATTCAGTGGATGCTCAAGCTCAGTATGTCAGCTGAACTTCTGTCCCGTCCCCCAGCCAACCCACCCACAGCCTAACCCACCTTAGTTGAGAGAATTCTGCTATTCCAATGACTGACTTTCAGCTTTTTTTTTCTCACGGATGTCCAGTCTGCCAGGAGATTCTCTTGGGTCCATCTTTAAAATATATCCAGGATCTGAGCACTTCTTACCTCCTTCACTGCCACCCCTTGATTCAAGCCCCTGCCATCTCTTACCTGCATAACTGTACCTGTCTGCTCATGGGCCTCCGGGCCCTCTGCAGTCTGTTTTTAGCCCAGCACCAGAATGATGCCCTGAATTGTGAGTCAGTCACTTCTCATTTCACCAGAAGGAAAACCGAATGCCTCTCAGTTTCCATCAAGGCTCTGCGTGATCCTGTTCTCCCCCAGCAAGCCTTTGCTCCAACATGGCCTCCCCAAGGAGTCCCACTCAACTGTCCTATTTGAAATCATCACTAATACTTCTGGCCCCCTTTTCCTGCTTTGTTTTTTGCAATGTCCTGCTAACAAACCATATGATTTGCTTATTCTTTATGAGCATTGCCTGTGTCCTCCCAGTAGGATGCACACTCCTTCAGGAAAGAGACATTTGCTTTGTCACATTCCAGGCTTCTAGAACCGTGCCTAGCATGTAGTAGGCACCCAATTATTATTTGTTGAATGAACTCCTCCATTAGTGAAGCTATGGCTCACCTGTCTCCAATGCCCACGCCCCGGGCCTGTCCCTTTAGTAGGGAGCTGCCGGGTCTCCTTCCTGCTTGGCAGAGCAGGAAACCTCATGCATCTCAGAGCTCAGGAGGGGTGGCCTGGTGCCCATCCATTCCTGATTTTTTTCAAGCACTCTGACTCCTGCTCTGGATGCTAATCTTGACCCTTAGTTTCTATCTCCTAGACAACTTCTCAGGCCTTGCACGACCACAAACCGAGGCCACCTACACACAGAGAGAGGCCAGGCTATACATGCCTCATAACTTCTTGTCCAAGAATGGAGGACAAAGGGGTCAGGATGTAGAGGTCGGAAAGGAAGATGGAAAGGGAGGCACAGGTGTGGACAGATTATGTTAAAGCAGTGTCCTTTCTAGAACAATCGGTGTTTTAGGAAGAGGAGCTGCTGTCCTGTTTACCTACACCTCTTCTCTCCACCATGTGGAAAGGGCCTTATGGGTAGGGGTCTCATCACTCTCATGTGTGCACACCTCTTGGGCAGGCTCCTTTCAATGGAAAAGTTGGACATTGTGTGAAGGAGGAGAGACTGGAGAGCAGTAATGGGTGGGTCCTGCACAGAAGGGCAATTACTCTTCATCTTATGAACTTGTTGCCCACATTTGGAGCTCCATTTCCTCCCTCTGTACTACAGAGCAAACAGAGCGGCCCAGCACGAGCTGGAGAAGGACCTGGGTGATAAACAGAGGGCTTACCGGATTGATGACAAATGCCACCATCTGCGAAACACATCGGATGGCATCAGCTACTTTTGCGGAGTGGAGAGGGTCGATGCGACGTAAGTTAGGCACACACCTCTTGTATGATTGTGATGTTATTGAACTTGTTCTCCCTTCTTTCAGCATGATGCAGCTTGCAGGTTAAAACAGAAGACATGGGTAGATGTGGAAAGGTAACAGACACACCTACTTTGAACTAGTCTTAGTAAGCTTGCATGTTCCGTAGTCAGGCCTTGACACTTGCATCCTGAATTCTTTTGGAAAAGAATACCTGTTATTCACATTTCTACATATGAAAATAGTGCTGATTGATGTAGAAATCCTAGAAAACACAGACAACCATAAAGAAAAGTGTTGCCTGTGTCTGATGCCCTGGACTCAGTGGTGTACTTACTGGTTTTATTACCACTGATGGTTAAACCTACCCCGTCAGGGGTTTTTTTTGTTTTTTTTTGGCCAGGCACTTGCATGCAATCTTGGGTTCATGGTCACTTCTAGTTACTCCCTTTTAAAATAATCAACTTGAATGAGGGGACTTTCACCTATGATAAATACATTCAGTGAGAGTGTACATTTTGATAAATCTTGACAAATTTCTATGGCTATGGAACTGCAACACAGTTAAGATAAAGAATATTTTCACCTTCCCAAAAGCTCCCTTGTGCTCTTTCCCAGATGCATGATCCCTTCCCCTTGTAACATGAACCTCAAATGGATTCTCTCCTCTGGAGCTGGTCACCCCTTAAGCAGCCACCTCTCTTAGCGCTCCTGTAGTAGGAGCAGCAGATAGACCAGCATTGACTTTTAGATTCTGCAGGTGTGAATCAGATTCAGACACTACATGTCACAAGTGGTCCCCATGCAATCAATGCCTCTCACCTTGCTTGAGGTGAGCAGGAAGTATCTTCCTCTGATCCTTTCAGGTCCAAGTTAGACTGGGAGGGAACCATGCACTCTGACCACTTAGCCCTCCATAAAGGGCATCCTCTATTTCCACCATGAATTCTTAGCCAGCTCCTATAGAATGACAGGGTATGGACTCTATAGTGTTATTTTGGGTCATCAGGGCCTGAGTAAAACCTCTAGCCAATAGGAAGAGTTTTGTTTAATACCCTATTGCACCAGCAAGTAAAGAAATGTCACCCACAAGTCTGCCACTCAGATGCCAATGTTAACAGTCAACCATTAGTCCTTCAAGTGCCTTTCTGCTCATGTAGACATCGACTTACGTTTTTAAACAATGGTATTTCAAGCATGCTGTTTGCATAGTATGTCCGATTTTTCACTTCATGATATACCCAAAATATTATGGAAATATTCTTCTGCAACATCAGTTTGCATGCTATATGGATTACTTTTTAAAATGTACCATGATTTACTCAATTTTACTTTTGGGCATTCAAGCTGTTTCCAGTGTTTCAGGGATTGGCATGAATATTGCTGAGAATGACTATCCTCACATACACATCTCTGGGATCCTCATTTCCTCAGGGTAAATGTCTGTAGTGTTTGCTTCATCAGCACACACATTAACATTGGAATGGCAGACAGTTAGCACGGCCCCTGTGCGAGGAGGATGTGGAGATTCGTGAAGCGTTCCTGTGGTATTTTTAGTGCTGAGGATGTCATGCACAACAGAGTGAATACAGTTGATACTGTATTATATATCTAAAAGTTGCTAAGACAGTAAATTTTAGAAGTCTCATCACAAGGGAAAAATGTGTAATTATGTGTGGCGATGGAGGTTAACTAGACTTATTGTGGTAATCACTTTGAAATATATACGTACAAGGTGAGGCCCCCCCAAAACCCAGAATTTATTTATAAAAAATTGTGTATTCATTCTCACATGTTTAAACTTTAGTCACTTTCAAAGTATTCTCCATTTGAGGCGATATACCTAGCAAGATGTTTTTTCCACTGCTCAAAACAGTTTTTGAGCTCATCAATTTTGATGTCTTTAAATGCTTCTGCTGTTTTTTGTTCCACCTCTTCCACATTGGCAAAACGTTTCCCTTTGAGGACTTTGAGGACTTTTTTCATCAAGGAAAACAAAAAGAAGTAGCTCAGGGTGAGATCAGGTGAATAGGGAGGGTGGAGCACAAGGGTCATGCCGTTTTTGGTAAAAAACTGCTGATCACTCAGGTGTGGGCAGGTGCACTCGTAAATCACCCATCAACAAATGGACAGACTTCCAGCCAAGGTGGAGGCATAGGTAGGCATACTGTACCTTCTCGCACAACCAAAAGAAGGACAACAACAAATTTAAAAACAAAAATAACCACAACTGACAGAAAATTGAACAGTATGGCAGTCCAACAACCAAGGAGTTAAAGAAGAAACATTCATCGAGATTGGTAGGAGGGGCGGAGATGGGCAGCTGGCTGGGCGGAGAGGACTCATGGCAAGGCAGTGGCTGGCAGAGCAGGTGGTCCCACATTTGTGTCCAGATAAACTGGGAGGAAAAACTGAGGAGCAAGACAGGTGGCACAACCCAGGGTTCCAGCACAGGGAAATAAAGCCTCAAAACCTCTGTGAAAAAGCCTGTGGGGGTTGAGGCAGTGGGAGAAACTACCACCTTCACAAAAGAGTTTGTTGGAGAGACACACAGGGTCCTAGAATGTACACAAACACATTCACCTGGGAATCAGCACCAGAAGGGCCCAATTTGCTTGTGGGTAGTGGCAGGAGTGACAGAAAGGCGGCAGAGAGCTGAACAAACGACATTGTTCCCTCTCTGACCCCTCCCCCACATACACCACCACAATGCAGTGAAGTGGGTAGTTCTGCCCTGGTGAATACCTAAGGCTCTGGCCCTTACTACGTAACAGGCACACCAAGACAAAAAAAAAAATGGTCCAAATGAGAGAACTGATCAAAGCTCCAGGAAAAAATACAACTAAGCAATGAAGAGATAGCCAACCTACCAAATACACAGTTCAAAACACTGGTAATCGGATGCTCACAGAATTGGTTGAGTATGGTCGCAAAACAGAGTTTAAAATGAAGGCTATGAAAAGTGAAATAAAGGAAAATAAACATGGACCCAACAGTGACAGGAAGGAAACCAGGACTCAAATCAATGGTTTGGACCAAAAGAAAGAAAGATGCAGTCAGCCAGAACAGAATGAAGAAACAAGAATTCGAAAATATGAGGAGAGGCTTAGGAACTTCTGGGACAACTATAAATTCTCCAACATCTGAATCATAAGGGTGCCAGAAGGAGAAGAAGAAGAGCAAGAAATAGAAAACTTATTTGAAAAAATTATGGAGAACTTCCCCAATCTGGCCAAGGAAATAGACATCCACGAAGTTCAGGAAGCTCAGAGAGTCCCAAAAAGTTAGACCTGAAGGAGGAACACACCAAGGCACATCATAATTACATTATGAAGATTAAAGATAAGCAGATAATCTTAAAAGCAGCAAGAGAAAAAGAGACAGTTACCTACAAAGGAGTTCCCATTAGACCATCAGCTGATTTCTCAAAAGAAACCTTGCAGGCAAGAAGGGGCTGGAAAGAAGTATTTGAAGTCATGAAAAGCCACAACCTGCATCCAAGAATACTCTATCCAGCAAAGCTATCACTTAGAATGGAAAGGCAGATAAAGTGCTTCCCAGATAAGGTCAGTTAGAGGAGTTCATCATCATCAAGCCCTTATTATATGAAATGTTAAAGGGACTTATCTGAGAAAAAGAATATAAAAATATGGAAGGTAAATGGCAACAAACTCAGAACTATCAACAACCAAACCTAAAGAAAACAAAAAAACAAACTAAGCAAACAACTAGAACAAGAACAGAACCATAGAAATGGAGATCACAAGGAGGGTTACCAATGGGGGAGGTAAAGAGGGAAAAAGGGGGAAAAGGTACAGGTTTTCTACCTCCTAAATGGTAGGTAGAAAATAGACAGGGGGAGGTTTAGAATAGTATAGGAAATGTAGAACCCACAGAACTTACATGTACAACCCATGGACATGAACTAAAGTGGGGGGGAGAATGTGGGTGGGAGGGGGTGTGTAGGGCAGAGGGAATAAAGGAGGGAAGATGCGACAACTGTAATAGCATAATCAATAAAATATATTAAATAAATAAGAATTAAAAAAAGAAAAGGAGAAACATGTTGAAATAGCCTTCAAAAAAATTTATTGAAGCCAAACGCAGCAGTTCACAATCACTAGCATGCTATTAAACAATGAATGGGTCAAGAATGAAATTAGGGGAGAAATTAAAAAGTTTCTGGAAACAAATGAAAATGAACTCACAACAATCCAAAACTTAAGGGACACAGCGAAGGCAGTCCTGAGAGGGAAGTTCATAGCAATACAGACCTACCTAAAAAAGATAGAAACATTTCAAACAAACAACCTAACCCTACACCTACAAGAACTCAAGGAACAACAACAGAGACAACCCAGAACAAGTAGAAGGAAGGAAATAACCAAGATCAGAGCAGAATTAAACGACATAGAGATTAAAAGCACAATTCTAAGGATCAATGAATCCAGGGGCTGGTTCTTTGAAAAGATAAACAAAATCGATAAGCCTTTAAGCAGATTCATCAAGAAAATAAGAGAGAGGACCCAAATAAACACAATCAGAAATGAAACAGGAGAGATTACAACTGATACCACAGAAATACAAAGGATTGTAAGAAGTTACTACAAAGTACTATATGCCAAGGAATTTGAAAACCTAGGTGAAATGGACAAATTTCTAGAAAAATATAATCTTCCAAAACTGAATGAAGAAGAAGCAGAAAGCCTCAACACACCAATAACAGCTGATGAAATTGAAACAGTAATCAAAAAGCTTCTGACACACAAAAGCCCTGGACCAGGTGGTTTCACAGGAGAATTTTACAAAGACTCCTATCCTTCACAGATTATTCCAAAAAATTCAAGAAGATGGAAGACTCCCAAAATCTTTTTATGAAGCCAGCATCATCCTAATCCCAAAACCAGATAAAGACACAACAAAGGAAGAAAACTTCAGGCCAATATCGCTGATGAACATAGATGCTAAAATCCTCAACGAAATATTGGCAAACCACATCCAGCAATATGTTAAAAAGATCATACACCATGATCAAGTGGAATTCATTCCAGGGATGCAAGGATGGTACAATATTCACAATCAATAAATGTAATATATCACATAAACAAAATGAAAGACAAAAATCACATGATCCTATCAATACATGCGGAAAAAGCATTTGATAAGGAACAGCACCCATTTATGATAAAAACACTCAGCAAAGTGGGAATAGAGGGAGCATTCCTCAACATAATAGAGGCCATATATGAGAGACCTACAGCCAACATCATACTCACTGGGCAAAAACTTAGAGCTTTCCCACTAAGATCAGGACCAAGACAAGGATGCCCGCTTTCAGCACTCCTATTCAGTGTAGTTTTGGAAGTCCTAGCCACAGCAATCAGACAAGAAAAAGAAATAAAAAGCACCCAAATTGGAAAGGAGGAAATAAAACTGTCATTGTTTGCAGATGACATGATAGTGTACATACAAAATCCTATAGACTCCACCAAAAAACTACTCAACCTAGTAAGTGAATTTGGCAAAACAGTGGGATATAAAATCAATATTCAGAAATCAAAGGCATTTTTGTACACCAACAATGAAATATCAGAAACAGAAATCAGGAAAAAAAAAACCATTTGATATAGCAACAAGAAAAATAAAATACCTAGGAATAAACCTAACCAAGGAGGTAAAAGACCTGTACTCAGAAAACTATACACCACTGAAGGAAGAAATAAAGGAAGACACAAACAAATGGAAGCATGTATCATGTTCATGGATTGGAAGAATTAACATTATCAAAATGTCCATACTACTCAAGGCGATTTATAGACTCAATGCAATCCCTATTAAAGTATCAATGACATATTTCACAGATATAGAACAAATATTTCAGAAATTTATATGAAACCATAAGCATCCCCAAATAGCTGCAGCAATTTTGAGAAAGAAACACAAAGTAGGAGGGATCACAATACCTGATATCAGACTGTATTACAAGGTCACTGTAATCAAAACAGCCTAGTACTGGCATAAGAACAGACACATAGATCAATGGAACAGAACAGAGAACATAGGAATAAACCCAAATCTCTGTGGTCAATTAATATTTGACAAAGGGGGGAAGAAGCATAAAATGGAGTAAAAATATCCTCTTCAACAAATGGTGTTGGTAGATCTGGACAGCTACATGCAAAAAAATGAAACTCAATCACCAACTTACACTATACACAAAAATAAATTCAAGGTGGATAAAAGACTTAAATATAAGTTGTGACACCATAAAAGTCCTAGAGGAAAACATCAGCAGGAAAATCTCAGACATTCCATGCAGCAACATCTTCAGTGATATGTCCCCTAAAGCAAGGACATAAAGGAAAGAATAAACAAATGGGACCTCATCAAATTAAAAAGCTTCTGCATGGCTAAAGAAAGCAGCATTAAAATGAAAAGAGAACCAACTATATGGGAAAACATATCTGCCAATGATACGTCGGACAAGGGTTTGATCTCCAAAATATATAAAGCACTCACACGACTATTCCGGGAAGACAAAAAAAAAAAAAAAAACCAATTAAAAAATGGACAAAAGATTTGAACAGACACTTTTCCAAGGAGGACATACAGCGGGCCCAGAGACATATGAAAAGATGCTCAGCATCATTAGCCATCAGAGAGATGCAAAGTAAAACCAGAATGAGATACCACTTCACACTGGTCAGAATGGCCACCATAAATAAATCAACAAACAAGTGTTGGAGAGGATGTGGAGAAAAGGGAACCCTAGTGCACTGTTGGTGGGAATGCAGACTGGTGAAGCCACTGTGGAAAACAGTGTGGAATTTCCTCAGAAAACTAAAAATGGAACTGCCTTTCAACCCAGCAATTCCACTGCTGGGATTATATTCTAAGAACCCTGAAACACCAATTCAAAAAAACCTATGCACCCCAACGTTTATAGCAGCACAGTTCACAATAGCCAAGTGCTGGAAACAACCTAAGTGCCCATCAGTAAATCAGTGGATCAAAAATTATGGTATATTTACACAATAGAATACTACGCAGCAGAGAGAAAGAAGGAGCTCCTACGATTTGCGACATCATGGATGGAACTAGAGAGCATTATGTTAAGTGAAATAAACCAGGCAGTGAGGGAAAAATGCCATATGATCTCACCTTTAACTGGAACATAATCAACAAAAGAAAAAAGCAAACAAAATATACCCAGAGACATTGAAATTAAGAACAATCTAACAATAGCCAGAGGGGAGGGGGATGGGGGCAATGAGGGGGAGGGCTTTCAGGAACTGCTATAAAGGACGCATGAACAAAACCAAGGGGAGGGTGGAAGCAAGGAAGAGAGGTGGGTTTGGCTGGGGTTGGGGGTGGTGGTGGAAGGAATATGCAGACAACTGTAATTGAACAACAATAAAGTAATGTATGAAACAAAAATAAATAAATAAATAAATTTATACTTGGGGGAAAAAATTTCGGAAGCCAAATGTAGCCTCTCACAATGGTGTCAGCTGGTGCACTGATACCAATGGGTTCCTAGAACACTCAGCTAGCAGGAGAAGCCTGTACTACCAGAGGCCTGCCCTCCAGAAGATAATTCCAGAGTTTGTTTTAGGTCCTATGTTGTATATCAAATCAATATGTTGTGTACTTAAAACCAATAAATGTTTATGTCAATTATATCTCAATAAAAATATTTTGAGAAGTGGCATTTCCGGGTTACACACATTTGAAAGGATCTTGGTGGAGGTTGACCTTTTACCCCCCAATGTGAGCCGAACAATTCTGCATTCCTACCTGCAGGATAGGAGAGAATCTTTTTCTAGACATGCTCACTAGCAAATCATTATTCTCTTCATTCTTCGCTTTCTAATAAAACGGTTATTAGTGTGTTGTAGTTTCCATTACTTCTTTGATTATTCCTACAGTGGAATATTTTTATAGACTTATTAAATTGGTGTGACACATTTATAAGGAACCTTCATACTCTTACCCTTCATCAATCTTCTTCCCCCTCGAGATGGCAGAGGGGTTAGTTTATGCTTTGGGTTTACAGGAAACTGATTAACAGTGAAATAAGGAACAACAAAGAAAAATTTTAAGTAAGTTTTTCACTGATGTTTACGCTGCATGCAAAAAACCAAGATCAATGATTCGGTTCTCTTGAACAGGATGAATGATTGCGTACAGACCATTTAGACCAGCTCATCATTGTCACTATTGTCTGGTTCTGCTTCCTTTTTCCAGGGTCTCAGTGCCTGAGACCTGGGCCAAATTTACAGATGACAACATTCTTCGATCTCAGAGTGAACGAGCAGCCTCAGCCAAACTAAGAGACGACATTCAAAACCTCTTGGTTGTGACTGCCAATGAGATGTGGAATCAGTTCAACAAAGTAAACGTGGCTTTCACTAATCGCATTGCTGAGACTGCAGATGCTAAAAATAAGATTCAGATTCACTTAGGAAAGGTAAGTCAGGCTCCGGTGGTACCCTTAGCTGACCCGGATGGATAGGGCAGGGGCTCTGAGACCACAGATCTGTCACCACTCCTGGAGAGACGCCAGAAGGCACACGGCCTCCTGGCCATACAGACTAAGAGAAATTAAAAACAGTACAAAGTGCACCATTTATTTTAGCTAGGTAGCCAGGTGTCAAATTGAAATTGGAATCTACTGGTTTTGGGAACACAAAAGATGCACTATGTAATAAAGCTTCCCAGTATTTTTAACAGAAACAAAAATATTATTAAAGTGTAACTAGGAAGGACATTTATTATTAGAACACATGGTAGGAATGTTTTCTGTTAAATTATTTCAGGTGCTTTTTTTGCCCTAGAATACAAAACCAAATGCTGGAAACTATTAGGTAATTCAAAGTGTTTCTGATATTGAACTGTTTACGTGCTCTAAGTGTAAGAGTTTTACAATGACAATGAAGTGAAGGATTCAATCAGAATTCATGTTTCAGGATAATCAAGGAGCTTTTCTTCTACTTACTATCAATCTAGGAGCTCTTATTATTTCTATGGGTTATGCTGCATCTGTGTATCACTCCTTTTTTAAAGAACCTTAGAAGTCATTCATGTCACTCAAAGGTGATATTAGCCAAATGAGGGCACCGTGTTTCCTCAAGATGCAGCAATTTACCTTCCCTCGCACGGTGCCTTCTTTGGGCAATGCATGTTCATTGAGTCAGACAGTACGCTACTTCCTGTGAAGGGCAGTGCAAAGCATAACACGTGTTAGGTTGGCCAAAAAGTTCATTTAGTGTTTTCTGTATGATGGCTCTAGTAGTGCTTATTTGTCTTTAACCTCATTCAAAACAATTTGTTAGACTGTATTGTGACAACTGTCATGTCAACATGCATTTTTAAAAAACTTAGGAAAATTGATGAATTTTTGTGCAACCATTTTAATATTAAAGATGGAAGAAAATATGCAACATTTTTGGCATATTATGCTTTATTATTTCAAGAAAGGTAAAAATGCAACTGAAATGCAAAAAAAGATTTGCGCAGTGTATGGAGAAGGTGCTGTGACTGATCGAATCTGTCAAAAGTGGTTTGTGAAGTTTCTTGGTACACTTGACATTTTGGCCAAATAATCCTTTGCTGTGGGGCTGTCTGATGCACCGGAAGATGTTTACAGCACCCCTGGACTCTGTCAACTAGAAGCCAATAGCTGGAGATAGCACTATACTCAAAATATCAAAATCAATAAAGTTATTGGTGAAAATGAAAAATGTGTCTTATTTTACATAAAAAAACTAAATGGACTTTTTGGCCAACTGAATAGTTTTTGTTCCTAGGAAGATTATATTTGTAGAGAAAAAAATTCATACATATGAAAGATCATGAATAATTCATAACAATAGAAAAATCACAAATTGTGGTTGCCAAATAGCAAATACAGGAAGTGTTTTGGGGATTTGGAAGAGGAAGTGAGCATTACAGGTGAGCATTACAGGTGAGCAGGAAGTGAGCATTACATCTCGAACAGAGCCGTAGAGGGAGCCAATCAGGGGTTGAGTTCAGGTCTGTAAAGAGACCCATTTGGCTGGCATGGTTTTGTGTGTTCTGGGCGAGAAGCTGGGAATGGTAGGTTGGAGCCAGACCATAGGGGACAGCTGTGGAAAGGTATCCTTTGGGCAGTAAAAAGCCATTTAAAGGCCTTTTAGAAGACTGATGTGATGGAGTCCCTTTTTTCCACAAGATGCTGTTTACTCCTGCATTTGTTTGCTGGTGCTGCCAAACCGAACTTCTACACCGAGGGACTTAAACAGCAGGGATACGGCGCCTCCAGTCTGGAGGCCAGAAGTCCGAGATCGGGGTGTCAGTGGGGTGGATTCTTCTGGCCTCTCTCGGCTTTGTAGATGGTCAACTTCTCCCTGTCCTCCCTCTGCACGTGTCTCTGTCCTACTCTCCTCTTCTAAGGGACTGGTGTCCTCTCCTAAGGACACCAGTCACATTGGACTAGAACTTAGCCTAATCACCTCATTTTAACTTAGTTATATTTCCAAATACAATCAAACTCTGAGGTACTAGGGGTTAGGACTCGACGATATTTGGGGTGGGGTGGAGAAGAGGATAGAATTCAGGTTAGAAAAGCTGTATTCAAGGCAGGCGCTTCGAGGACACACATGAATGACACCCTGACACTGCCAGCTGGGGTCTTAGAGGGGGACAAGACATGTATGTAGAAAATGATGAGGTCCAAGGTGTAGAACAAACCCCTTAGAGTGACAGATAATTGTTGCTTGTTTAGCAGAAGAAGCAGTTGTTTCCAATGGTGAGAGACAGGGAGCTCCGAGCATGGCCTGGTGGTGGGAACAGTGTAACGGCCGTTGAGAGCAGACAGTTGGAGACGATCTGGGGTGTGGGAGGCGGGGCAAAGCTTGTGTGACAGTTGAAAGAGATTCTGGCTTACACAAGGGCCGAATCTGTACCATCGTGAGATCTCTGCAGGGGAAGGGATGGAGCAGAGGAGTGGTCTGGGGACAGTACCCTGCACCAGAAGTGAGGAGCAATAGTTAGAAAGGCAAGGAATTAGGATGGCAGTTGGCCAGAGAAATTCAGCAAGGTGAGCGATTCAGAGAGGGGGGACATCAGAGAGGCCTCATCATTGGCTTTGAGAGCACAGTCTCATGAGGGAAACTGGGGCCAGAGACCTACTACAAAGGCCACCTTGAGGTGCAGGGTGTGAGCAAGGCCACTGCTGAGCCCATTTTGGCTGTGAATGTGAAGAGAGAGCACCAACTGGAAGCACCCAGGTGGGGGTGGGTGAGCAAGTGGTGTGAAGACATGAAGTTTTAAAGGAATTGGGTGACACTTGGGTGTGTCTCCAGGCCAAAGGAAAGGGGCAGGGGGAGAGGTAGAGTGATGGGGGGTAGAGAAATGGGAGTGCAGAGGTCAAGGTCACAGAAGAAGCGAGGGTATTCAGAGCATAGAGGAGGGGCTCACTTCCCAGAGGAGAAATCAGGGAGAGGCCCAGTTCATGCAATTTGGGGGAGCCTCTTAAAGAAAAACATGAAATCAGGACTGCACATTGCCAGGGGACCTCCCTTGCAAGTGAGGTTCCTAAAGCTTGACCTTGCTTTGCTTCAAGGCAAATCCTGCACAGGCAGGAAACCCTCTCTGTGAGGTTAGTGAGAAGGGAGAGCTGAAGATAAGGGGTGAGTGCACTCCAGCCTCGGGGGCCTCATGTTTCCCAGGGACACACAGCCCTGTGCTGGTGAATATTTAACAACAGGTGATCTGGGGGGAAAGCTCTGAAGTTGTAGCACTTGCCAATCTGTCATGTAAATCCCTCCCGCCCCTGCTGATTTTACCAGAATATGGAGTTGGAAGGTGCATGCAGTCTGCTCTCCTGGGCGGTGAGACTCCCTGGGGGTGGAATGCGGGTGGGGTGGGGATGTGAAGGAGCAGGCATGCTCCGTGAGCCACCTGCCCACCGGAGAAGGCAGGAGGGAGGGAGCAGGTGGCAAGCGGCAGAGCACCAAAGCCTCAGGCATCTGCTTCTCTCCATGCAGACATTGCAGGAGATTTTCCAGACTGAAATGACCATAGAAGCCATCAAGAAGGCCATCAGGGACAAGTCTGCCTTCCTGAAGGTGGCTCAGACCAGACTGGACGAGCGGACCAGGAGACCGAACCTGGAGCTCTGTAGGGACATGGCCCAGTTACGGTGAGGAGAGGGCTCACCTTGGGCAGGAGGGGCCCGTCCAGCAGCCTGCCTGGCTCTGTGTTCCTCAGGAAAGAGCTTTCTGCCAACACACCGGTGATAAGGAAGTGCATAGTAGTGCTCCCGTGCGGGGGGGGAGTATTCTTTATCAGTGTTGATAATGGGGAGTTAGTGCCTAACGGGCATGGGTTTTGGTTTGCGATGATAAACTGCTCTTGAGATGGATGATGGTGGTGAATATACAACATTGCAAATGCACCTAGTGCCACTGAAGTATGCACTTAAAAACAATGGAGAAGGTAACTTTTGTTATGTATAGTCTGCCATAATTTTTAAAAAAGAAATGACATCAACATCGCACACAAACCAGTGATAAACACTAGGCTCGTTCAGGGAGCCCAGGTGGATTTGGGTGTCCTCCGCACTTCCCCGGAGGCTTCTGGAGTTTCCAGAACACCTTCCTTGTAAGCGGCGGAGTGCGTTGGCTGCTGTGCACTTCTCGGTGCCAGAGACTTGTCCAGAAAGACACTCTCGTCACAACTCCACTGACCCCTGTCTGTCAGCTCTCTTCCAGTGCTCTCATTGGCTTCTTTCTGTGGCGCTTAACAGAGCTGTCTTGTTGTTAAAACCATCCTCACGGCCCCCTAAAGCCTCTAGTGGTCTTTTAGGGTCATTTCAGTTTGTTCTGTTCTCAGCAGAAATTGAGAGCAACTGGTCTTCATCAAGCTCCTCTCCTGCATGCGCACGGCAGGAGGAGCCTGACACATGGTCTCTCTCCCCAGCACGGCATGCATTTTGTTTTTACTTTAACTGTGAGGGGTCCTTTCAGCATGGGCTTGTGAGTGATTGGGCAAGGTTCCTCCATTCCCCCCTCCCTGTTCTGGATTCCTTTCTCATTTCCCAGGGCCTGCTTCTGCCTTTCCTCTCTGGCCTTCATCACGGTCATTACTGGGTCACTAGTGCTGCTCCGCAGATGCAAGGTCACTGGAGGAACAGGGCCAGCCCTGGAAAGCAGGCTTGGTTCTGGGGGGTGGGAGGTACTCGTCTTGCTACCTGGCCCTGCGATGGAATTCCATCGGCACGCAGACTTCATCCGAGGGGTGAAGTGAGTTTAAGCCCCACCAAAGAAACAAGTGTGGATTTTCTGAAGGGAAAAGAAAGGGTGAACTTTGTGGGGCCAAGAAGGATGAAAATAATAATAAAGACAGCAGTGGAGGTAATAATAACCGCTGCCACCACTTATTGAGCCCATTCTGTGCTGGCCACTGTCCGAGCATCTCACCTCATTGTTTTTCTTCATTTGCAAATAAGGAAACTGAGGCAGGAGTGGCTTGAGTGACTTGGGCTGCATGGCCCCTGGTGGTGAGGAGGAGAGCCTCGCCTGAGTCCCTGCCCAGCTCCCAGGAGGCTGCTCTCCCGCCAGCCCGACCCTTGGCTTTTGCTTCCCCAACCTTGCAATGGGGTGTTTTCACCATTCCCTGTCACGTGTCTGTTCTTATCCGATCATGATGCCCATATGGGGTGAGTCTGCAAAGCACGTACTGTGTCCTCATCTCTCTCATGGAGGATGAAACTAGGGTCACAGAGGAGATTGTTGCTGCAAAACACACCACGCACACAGCATGGGCGGTGTCTCTGTCGCGCGCTAAGAAGCACGCTTCTCCCAGAGGAGCGATCTTAGGTCTTAGGCCACAGCCACGTAGGAGTTCAGCCAGCTCTGTGTTTCTCACGGTGAGTTCCACGGAACCCCTGCTCCCACAGAGCCCAGCATTGAGGATAAGCTGCCCTCCACTCCAGAGGCTAGGCAGGGGCCCCCGGTGGCCAGTCCAGAGGGTCTGCGTGCTTCAAAAGAGCCCAGTAGGGATGCTCGCTCCTTTGGCCAGGCAGGGTCCGATCCCCCGCAGTGGCTTTCTGCAAGCAGGGTTGGAGGAGGCTAAGCCGAAGTTTCATGTGCTGCTGGCAGTTTCTCCAGAGTCCTCATGAGTAGAGATGGGAGCTCAGACTGCCCTTCGACAAGCCCAGTGCTGCTCTGTAAAGGGTTCGGAGCAGTGGTCTAATTTGACTTGGAATTATCAAACAATGAGGCATTCACAGCGGCTTCTGCAAAGCTGAATGGTTTTTACTCCGTGTTTTTCTCCCTCAGAGCTAAACGCAAATTGCTTTTCCTTTACTTCCCATCAACTTTGTAGTGTGTCTATTTCCTCGGCTCCTTCATCAACTTTAGGACAAAACCTACTTCTGTTTCTGTAAAGATTTCTTGTTAAAAGAGTGTAGCCAAAAATACGGTTCCAGAGTAACGACGGCGGGAGTTAGGATTATTATTGGGGGAGGGGAGCATTTTTCCTCTTCAACTGACCGTTCTGGAAGCAGCCCTCTGGCCGCTAGGTTAAGAAAAAATAAGCCCATAAACTCAAAGGAGGGAGGACTGAGAAAAATTGCTGTTTTTATTTCAAGATTTTATTTTCATTTAAAATTTTCTAAATGGGTTCTTTCAAAAGTAATTCTAAACATTCTTGGCATCTTTGGTGGCAGGCCAGACTGGGCTCTGCGTTACTTAAATAATCTTGATATATATTTTTTAAACTATGGTAGCTTTATTTGTATTTGAATGGAAAATGTTTTTCAATTCCGTAATTCCCCAAAAATGAGTGGTTTCAGCAGAACAGCTCTCTGCGATCTGCCAAGAATGAGAAGACCGAGAGAGAAATACGGCCTCGAAAGGCAAGGGGAAAGTATTTCTGACGGCGAAAGGCGAGGGGAGTGCAGGAGCTGCTAGCCGTGTTCACACAGCGGTGGGAAACCAGGGTGTCAGCCGCCTGTGCTCCATGGATCTTGAGTTCCTTCCTAAAGAAAACTGATATTTTAATCTGTGTATTTTCAAAAGTTCCCTCAGGTAAATCGTCCACTGGACTATTATGTGGCTGCAGGGAGTGAAGACTCACATATCTTCCCGCTCCTTTTCCTCCTGTGGGTTCGGGTTCCTTTGGAAGCCACAGAAGGGGCACAGGGAGTGGTGCTGGAGCAGGGTCAGGCCCCGCGTGACTGCCAACAGCCCTCGCACCTGTGCCGTTGCCAGTCACGGGCAGCAGCCTCCCTGAAGATCTGTTCCTTTTCTAGTGGTGTTTTATACCCTGGGATCATCAAAAAAGACTTATTTTGAATCCAATTTGATCTAAACAAGAACAAAATATGCTTCATATGAGTTTTCAGATTTTGTGTATACCGATGCCAGACCAAAAGAAACTTGGCACCTGGGTTTGCCCTCCTTTCCCTCCCTCACGGAAAGTGAGAGAGCAGGCACAGGCCCTGAGATGGAAGAAGATGCTTCTGTGAGCCTGGGGCGGGGGTACGGGGCTTTGCAGCATCCCTCCCCTTCCCAGGCTGCCAGCAGGTGGTTTGAAAGCTGAGCCTCCAGGCTCGGACTGGCACAGTCTCCATGGCTTTGGGTCTGTTTCTTGTTCTTGAAAAACCCTGTGGACTTGGACACTGGGGTAGCTCCCCACCTCCCACTGTGACCTCCCTAACCTAGGACATTGAAGTTGGTCCTCATCCAACAGGTGCATGGCACTCCTGTCCACTGCAGGAGGGGCTGCTGGATTCAGTCAGCCTCAGGCGAGGCTGGCTCAGGGCACCGATGCTTTCCGAGAGCTGATGATCTGCAGGGCAAATGTAGGAAACAGGCGTGACAAGCACCCTGAGGGCTGTGGGAGGGCTGGTGCTCCCGGGACACATGCCATCGTGGACTTGGGGCTGCTCCCTAGTCCCGGGGTTCAGGGAGAAATGCCTGCTCCTCTGAGCTCGGAGGGTGGCATGAGCTAGCAGATGGCAGGCAGACGGGTGGTGGGTAAAGTGCTGGGCTGAAGGAGTGGGAAGGGTGAAGGCTCTGAGGTCAGAGACAGAGCAAGCGCATTCTAGGGGGTGCCCACAGACTCAGGCACAGGGCAAGTGGTGCAGAGTAGGGCTCTTTGGGAGGCAGGAACAACAGGACCTTATGACTGAGGGGCTGTGACGAAGAGGGTGGGGTCAAGTTGATCCGAGGGTTTGATTTCAGCATCTGTGAGGATGGCGTTAGCATTGCTGAACATGGGATACAGTGGGGACCTGGGGTGCTAGTGGCCCACCTGCTCCATACCCAGGTGTGGGTCAGCCACACATCGGCACATCCAACGGAAAGGGTGGGCCCAGAAGGTGGGCGTGGAAGGGCATCCTAGGCTGTCTGTAAACCATTCAGCGTTCGACTGCCATGCTGTCCAAGCGTGATGTGATGCCTCCCAGCTGTTGTGCTGGTAGGCTGAGTCACTTCAGAAACCTCTCTAAGGGTCAAAGAGAGTTCAAGTCTCTTAAAATTATGTTTCTTTCTAGAAATATATTTATGGTTTTTTCCCTGCCATTAAGAGTAGTATCAGTTCATGGTAGAAAAATCAGAAAATGAACTAAGAAATCAAAACCACCCTCAATGCTTTGTGGCACTGAGGGGTGACCGATGTTAGCAAGTAATACTTGCCACCAGGCACATCCCCAAAACTGTGGTCTTTCTGCACGCAGGGTTAATATCCCGACTCTTTCAGCCAACGTGGTATTGTAAGTTTCTGTCCCGTGGCAGTGCACGTTTTTTTTAAGTGTTGCTCGCACAGTATTTCCTCATCTGCCTACAGCGCCCGTTATCGTCGGCCATCAGTGTTGTCCCTCCCCTTCTGCCATGCGCTCCTGCTCACTACAACACTAGGAAGAAACTATTCCTTTTTAGTTCTATGTTAAACTTTTCACCTCGCTCACTTTTTTCCCTAAAAGTTTGTTTTTGTTTAATTTCACAAGATAGGAATATGTTCTGATTTTGAACTAAGTTCAAATAGTACGATCTACACGGAATACAAACTGACAGTTGCTTTCCTGCCTCTCCGTCCTCTCACGGCCCAGCCCCCGCAGCGGCTGTCCACTAGGGTGTCTCCTTCGGCGGGATTACAATTCGTCCTCAAGGGAAGGAGAGAAGGAAGGGTCTTGAGTAGAGGACTGGCTGCTTTGGTGCCCTGCGAACACTCTGGGAGAGCCTGTTGGGGCAGGCACTGGATTGGCCCCTGGGGCAGGGTTGCTAGGTTTTGCAAATTAAGACACAGCACAGCCAGTTGAATTTGAATTTCAAATAAATAATAACTTTTCAGTATATATATCCTACATATGGCATGCAATATTCAAATTAAAAATACCGTATTTTTCGGACTATAAGATGCAGCCCCCAAAATTTGGGAGGAAAATACGGGGTGCATCTTATAGGCCGAATGTAGCTTACCTGACTGTTTACATTTATATTGGTGAAATATTATGTTATTTATATTATTAAATACTTTGCCACATTTTTTGCTTCAAAATTTTTTCCCCTATTTTCCTCCTCTAAAACTAGGTGCGTTTTATGGCCTGGTGCATCTTATAGTCTGAAAAATATGGTACTTATTCTAGGGAAAAATACTGACACGTGGAAATTCTGACACATGTTGCAGCATGGACGAACCTTGAAGACATCGTGCTGAGTGAAATAAGTCAGTCTCAAAAGGCCAAATACTGCCCGATGGCGCTTATACGAAGCCCCTCGAGTCCGAGAGTAGAAAGGCGGGTGCCAGGCTGGGCAGGAGATTGGGAGCTAGTACTCAGTGGGGACGTCGTTCTGGGAGATGGAGTTTTGCGAGTGGATATGGTTGTACCACGTGAACACAGGTAATGCCACTTGACACTTGAAAGTGGTTCAGATGGTAATTTTTTTGCTATGTGTATTTTGCCAGAATTTAAAAAATACTTATACTAAAAATCACACATTTGTCTGAAATTCAAATTTAACTGGGCCTCCTGTTTATTACCTGGCACCCCTACCCATTGAGGATTGCAAATGGAAATGAGATGGTCATACTGAGAAGCATCCAGTCTGCTGAGTCCAGCTTGCCGGGTTTCTGCTTCTGCCCCTCACTCACAGGGAGCCTGGGGGATGGAGGGTGAGGTAGGAGACAGGACTAGTTCTTCAATCTGGCCACAGAGGCTCCTTATGTCCTTCCTAGCTTCCAGGATATGTGGCTCATAAGCACCAGTGGGCCGGGTGCCCCCGAGGAGGCGTGTCCTTAGTTCAGCAACTAACCATTGTTGGGAATGAGACCTCTGCTGACCTGACTGGTGTCTCTTCGGTCCCACAGCCTTGTCAACGAGGTGTATGAGGTGGACGACACTATCCAGGCCCTGCAGCAGCGCCTGAGGGAGGCTGAGGACACGCTGCAGTTCCTCGTTCACACCAAAGCCACCCTGGAGCACGACCTGGCTGTCAAAGCCAACTCTCTGTATATCGACCAGGAAAAATGCATGGGCATGCGCAAGAGCTTCCCCAACTCCCTCCGGCTGGTGGGCTTCTGTTAGGGGCCCTGCCAGGAGCACCTCCTGACTCCCTGTAAGGTGGAGCAGAGCCCTGCTGCAGCGTTTGGGCGAGTGCTGATATATCCACTTATTAAAGGGTTGTATCGATCAAAACGTACCAGCCTCCTGTCTTGGAAAGCCTTTGGTTTCCATCCAGACCTTAATTTTCTACTATTTACTAGGCTTCTGGGCTAAGAGCAGGATGTAAAGAAATATAATCAACTTCACAGAGTAGGTAAAAATACATATTAGTATTATCCTTTTTATTCTTGGTGTAACATGAATGGGCTGGAGATGAGAGACGGACTTTCTCTGGGGTGGTGGGAGCAGGAATCACAAATGGAAGACTTGGACATGTGCCTCAGAGGAGGTCTGGAGGGAGGACAAAGGGCCCTGGGTAGGTGGTAATTGGGGTAGCTCGAGCGAAAACAAAGCTGTTGGACTGATTCACGAGGCAGGACGCACAGGAGGAGGTACGGCAGGTGAGGTGCCTTATGACTGGGCAGTGAAAGTCCGAACTGGGCGAATGCAGTGGAAACAGAGGAAGGAGAAAGGCGAACCGGGGACAAAGCCATGGGCATGGCGACATTTACAAGTGGAGGGAGTGCTGCGGGGTCCGGCCGGGCACGGCGGCCTTGACCCCAGGTGGGCTGGAAAGTGAGACATAGCTTAAATTCCAGGAATCTGTACAGTATCTCAGGTTTTTTTTTTTTTAATAACTTGTTCATTTTTACAAACAAAAAACACTTGCATGACATGTATTTTGGAAAATAGAGAAAATATACAGACACAGAACTCCTGAAAGCCCTCATCACAACACCCCCAAAATAAGCACCGATGTTTTCAATACTTTATTGTGTATGCTTTCAATCTTTTCTCTACAGCAGACTAAATATGTATATAATAGTTATTTACGTATATTGGTAATGGTAATATTTATATTTGTTTACAAATCTGTATAGTATGTAATATTTATATCTAAGTATATAATTAACAACACATTTGGGATCACACTGCTGATTTGTAACCTTCTTTTCTCTATTTAAATATTATAAATGGGGTTCCATGGCTTTAATCGTTAATCCACCACATGGTTTTTAAAAACCTTCCCCTTTTATCTCTAAAAAAGAGTAAATATCACTTATTTAGCTAGAAATTTCAAAAATACAGACAAGCAAAAGAAGAAAATATCTTCCAGATTTCTAAACCAACTATTTTGATATCCAGATTTTATTTCTGTGTTTATGTACATATTTTCCTCTCGAAATGAAATCTTTCTTAATAAAATAGCCAGCACTTATAAAGCACTTATTTGTCAGCCTCAACACATTTGTGCTTTTCGTCCCCGTTAATGTGCATTCTTTCTGTTTATTTAAACATATTTTCACAACTTCATTTTAATGGCTTTTTAATATTTCATTGTATTGAGGTTCTAGAATGTTCTATAATTATTTTCCCATTATTTGACATTTATATCGTGTCTTGCTCTATGATAAACAATGGAGCCGTGATTTTTTCTTATTAGCTAAATATTTGCAAACATCTTTAATATTTTTCTTAAGATAAGGTCACAGACATGGAGTTATTTTTTGAGAAGTTACACACATTTCTAAAAGGTTTCTACAATGTGTTGTCAAGTTTGCGCTGCTCTGCACCCCTGTCTGCCTGCGTTTCCGATAACCTTTGCTGCCTCTCCTTCCCATTCCAAAGCGTAAAAATGATCTTAGTGCTTTAACACATTCTTCGGGAGCTGGTGGTGTCAAACATTGTTCACTAGGCTCTTGAATTTCTGTTGCCAATTGCTTGTCCTGGTTATTTGCCTGTTTCCCCTAGTACTTATCTTTTTTAAAATTTATTTTTGAGTTTCCTATATTGCAGTCATGGGACATTTTCATCATATGTACTGAACACATTCTTTACATACCATTTGCCTTTACAGTTTGTTTATTAATTTTAACGTAGGGGATAACATATATAAGCATTTCTTTGATAATTTATGCCCTTGGAGTTACACTAGGAAAATTTTCCTCTTCCTAAGATTATTTACTTATAATCTCTTCTAATTCTTTTAATGATTTCTTAACTTATATTTAACCTGCTGGACTTTAATTCTGTGTGAGGCAGATAGCATGTCAGCTCTGAAGCATGTTAGTCTAGAAGCTCTGGAATGGCAGATGAGGTTACTGGAGGGAAAGGGTTTGTCTCGTTTTCTCCTCGTGTTTCTCACTCTTTGCATGCCTGCCCCCCGCCACGCCCCCCCCCGCCACGAGCATCTCTCAGCATGCCTGTGTTCTCCCTGTTCTCCGCCCCAACCTCTGCCCGTTCACCCCCAATCCCATTTCTCCCTCTCTCCCTGGTTCTTGAACGTTTTCTCAGGCCTTGGTTAGTCAACTTCACAAAACATCTCAAAATGCTAGTAGAACTGACGTGAACATGGTAAACTTCTCCTAGGGTTCTTTTTGCGGTCTCAGTACATCATTTTAGAAATAAAATTGTAGGTTTGTCACTGTCCCTTTGCTTCTAATGGAAACAAGGTTATGTAAGTGCCACTGAAACACTCAGCAATTAAAGCAATCGAGTGTTGATGGTTCACATTTTTAGACGATAGTGAGAATAAACATAAATGCCACATGCCTCTTTGTTATACATCCCAGGGAAAATCTTGTGAACTTTTTCCATGGATTATAGTTGTGTTATCTTTTTTGAGGAATATGTGCCGGGAGAGTCCTTTCACTTAAATGTCTGTTCCCGGCATCACTAGAACGTAATGGCAGGAAGACGCAGTTCAAACATAGACAAAAGCTAGTTCTCTTGTTATTTTGGTCAACTGTGGGCAAGGCTAAATTCCACAAGTAAACATTTGGTTTCTAGTTTAAAATATTGCAGCTACTTGGTGAGGGCAAATATTCCAACGCTGAAGTCCGTGAGCAGCCAAGACTCATGGAG
This sequence comes from Micronycteris hirsuta, assembly GCA_004026765.1. Taxonomy (NCBI): domain Eukaryota; kingdom Metazoa; phylum Chordata; class Mammalia; order Chiroptera; family Phyllostomidae; genus Micronycteris; species Micronycteris hirsuta. The sequence goes on from PVJI01003038.1 coordinate 25,428, forward strand.
TGTGGTCGCGTCTCAGACTCACAGGACCGCACATACCAGCATGTGATCAGGTTGTGTATATTCACCCCGAACTATCTTTAATACTGTGTGGCTTTACGAAGGACTGCTGGAATGTCAAAGGCTGCCACCTACCAAAGCGTCGTTCAGATTTAGAAGTGTGCGTTACTGCCCCTAAATAGCTGAGTCTCCTATAATTTTAGTAATTTCCATTTATGCCTCTGGGGAGTGTTGTCATAAACATCTCGCCTGGCACTTTGAATCCTGAGTTCACACTGTAAATAGCTGAGGTGGGGTCTGGCTTTAGGTTATAATTTTTGTTTTGCTCTGAAAACAGGGATGGTTTCCACAGGGCTGACCCGAAGCCCAAAGGAGGAAGTGAACTTGCTGCTCACTGAGGCACCCAGCTCTACCCTGCTGGTGCCCACTCTCCTACCTCTGGCCCTTCAGCCATTCCCGGCAGCGTGGGAATCGCCACTGGTGTGACAGCCAAGACCAGCCTTCTAGGAAGGCTGCCCAGGTGGTGTTTCCTGAATCCTATGTTAGTGTACATGTGTTCATGGGGAAAAGAAGCCAGAGGGCCTTAATCTCTTCACCAGGGATGCAAAATCTCTGCCACCACGAGGACCAGCCCTTGACTGTGGCAGTGCTTGTTTGGAGTGTTGAGTTGAGAAGGATTCTGAGGCCACGTGCGAGCCCAGGCAGGTAGGAGTCTAGAGGCCCCACAGGAGAGTCCGGTGTGCCACAGGTGCAGGAAGGAAAAGTGCCAGCGCAAACGGCCACCACTGTCTACACATTTCCGAGTTCTCTTTCGGCTCATATCTTTATCTTTCAACTTCGAGAAGTCCTTGCTCTTTGCTGTTTTGCTGGGAGCTAATAAAAATCCTTTCTGCTGCCAGATTATTCTGTTTAGCAAGGACCTTCTAAAGAGCACATCATGACCCAAAAAGCAACTCTGGTGGCATTCTGGTAGCGTCCTGGGGACAGGAAGCCTTTCACTGCTATTCTAAATGACACCCCGTGTGTATGAGTAAGGCAGAGGGAACCACACAAATCACTTTTAGTTCTCAGGTATTTTGCTTGTCTTCCTCTCAGGTGAAGTGATATCATTGGATTGAGTTTCAAATTTCACATCTTGAATATTTTTGCCTTGTGATCATTCAGATGTAAGGACACTTATTCTACTTCCCCCAAATGGTGTTCTGCTTGCCTGAGACCCTGCTCTTTATGGAAACGTATGTATTTACTGATAACAAAAATCTATACATGTGTTGGGGAATATTCGTCTATTTGCAGCAGTTTTGTGGGTTTCACCTCCCAGCCCCCATCGGTCCACTCAGTGTGTGCAGCAGCAAGAGCAGAGGCTCCTTAAGAGAGACGAGGCCAGGAAGCGGGAGAGAAAAGGTATTCCGAGCCACAGATACGAGCCCAGAGTGGCACACATAACACAGTCTGGGAGAGGAAAGCATTGAGATCTAAGATACTTCTGGGTGGGCAAGCAACTCTCCCAGTTCCCTAAGGCACATGTAACAGATGTTTCTCAGGGTCTCAAGGAGAAGTAACCATGCCTCCAAATATTCATGTCCTTGCAAAATCCCTCCCCACTCCCACCCTGGAAGTTCTGGCAGCTTCTGCTTTTCTGCTCTTGAAAGCGAGGTGCTTTGTGAGAGCTCGGCCTACCCTGAGATCACCATGCTGAGAAGAGGCTCAAGCAGCCCCGTGCAGAGGCTCGTGTGGCAAAGAGCCGAGTCCTCCGCCAACAGCGCCGATGCGCAGCAGCCACAGCTGTGCGAAAGGTCCTGTCTGGAGCCATCCCACCCTCCCAGGGCCTCTGCTGACACCATGAGAAGCAGAGCTGTCTGGTCTGACCACAGACTCATACAAAGTAATACATTGTTGCCCTAAACAACTACATTTTTGGATAATTTTTATGAAGTAATGGGCAACCAAAACAAGTTTCCATTGGCTTGTCAGATATCAAATACCCAAGGAGGAAGGCAATCTAATATATTTGTTGAATGCTTATTACTGTTTCCTTTGTATAATGTGACAATCTCATAAGGTAGCCATTATTGCTACTCTGCAAATGGGGAAACAGAGGCTCAGAGTGGTTAAGTAATCCCACAGTGGCTAAGCAACTAGTCTGAGGTTACTCAGGTCGATGGTAGTGAGCTTCATGTCCAGTCCCCCTGTCTGACACCAGTTTCCGAACTCTTGACCACTGCATTGTATAGTGGTTTCCGTTCTCAGCAGCAACAACAAAATGTGTAAAACGATTGCATTGTTGGACTTAGATTTGAGGGCAGAAAGCATTTAATAAGCTTCTAGTTTCAGAATATCTGCATAAAATTAAAGCCTGAGTGGGACCCAGATTCTGGCCATTGACCACACCCCGAGATTGCTGCCTACAGTGGTAATGACAGCTACCTCTCGCGGAGCAGAGGGACTGCCGGTGCATTGATTCATCAACACAGCTATTCTCTAGGGTGCATGCATATCATTCTTTCCATTAAAAATGAGCGACTTGAGGCTTAGGAAAGTAAAATAATCCAGAGTCAAACCAGTAGTAAGTCTCAAGAGCCAGAAGCTGAATTCAGGTTTGCTCCACACTTTTATTGCCTCTTTCTAAGCCATTTGGAATGAATCAGACATTCTCAAAGGTTGTGTTTTCTTTTTTAAAGAAAATTATTTGAAGATCAACATCTTATTTTTATTAACAGATATGTGTAAATCTGTGATATTTTGAATAATCAACCTCATCAATACAATAATTTCATTATAGTATGGCAAAGTCTGAGCTCTAAACTTTTTTGCTTCCGTCTTTGCTTCTGTAATTTAAGGATAATATCTGAGTGTATCTGTTTTGTCAGCAGAAAAAAATTTCAACCTTCTGAGAGACGGTGCTCCACTCCAGAAATCCAACAGTCGTTCTTCCCTCAGCCACCTCTAGCTCCCGCTGGCAGTCACCATTGACACTGATGGATGGCGGGTTTGACCCCTGCGCTTGGGCCTGTGACAGCACAGTTCTCCTAAAAAGCATCAGTTTCCAAGTGAGAAATGCTTGTGTTTGGTGACTACGTGCAAGAGCCTTTTGGCTCTAGTTAACCAGAGTAGGTTCTTTCCCATATGTGTGCATTTTAGGTTGTCATCTGAGCTGGAGTTATAGCTACAAAAATAGCTAACTTCCTCTAGAGAGAAAAGAGAGTTTAGAACTAGTTTCTTCCTGCTCCCTTTTTACATTGGTTTAGAGTCTCTTCATCTCATCATGTGGATATTAAGACCCTTAGCTCGCAACCTGTTTCTTTGCTCACACGGAGCTCAGGATACACAGGAATGTCTTAATAAAATGAGTAGTAAGCATTGTGGGTAGCGGTGTTAAGCAATGTACAAAGGAGCCTGATTAAGAAATACAGAGATGAAGAGTCAATGAAAACCCCAAGTCTACAGACATAAAACTATCTAGTGAGAATTTCAAGAGTCATTTGAGTTCTGGTTGGTTGGTATTCAAGATGAGTAATTACCTTCATAATGGATGGAAGTTTCTAGATGTGATTATTGTTCCACCTTCAAGAAGAGAGGGAGGATGGTTACCTCTCAGGAAGGGGGAGGCTCAAAGGCTTGGGAATGAAACAAAAGATCCACCAGCGGTGAAATGAAGACCGTCTCTCTCAGTTAGTCCATGAAGGCTAAAAGGACAGAGGGTATTAAATGGTTTCTATGGTCACTGCTACAGCTGAAGAAACAGACTCTCGGCTGGCTTTCCTGAGTAACTCCCAAACCACACTGTTAAACTAGGCCACCGGCCACCGAGGACAGTGCCTTTCATCAGGAAGAGGAAACTTCCCACTGAGTGGACAGCCACCACCAGAGCCACCAGATCCAGAGCTCTGCCACTTCGGCTGGGGTCAGAAAGTTGTCTTTGGTAAATCAGGAAGCAGTAAACATAGCGGCCAACTCCAGCAACGTGACCTCTGTCACTTGCAGAACAAAAATTACACATCACATCCTTCTTCTCGTCCCAGATAGCTGAGTCCCAAAGTCAGGTCTCACGCCATTAAAATATGTGTGGAACCCAAATCACATCCATATCTGAGCTGCAAGACAGTCTGGAAAGTGTAGTTTTTCAGAAGATTTGGCCACTACTGTAGGTCGGACTTTGAGAAGGTTTGAGTGGACACCAAGGGAGCCAAGCCCACGGCCCCAACTGGAATCGGGTGAAGGCGGCATGTCGGTGAGAACTTCGTTTAGTCTGTACCCACTGACTATGGTTAGAACTTTGGACTTGTTTTTACAGAGAGATCAACTCAAAAATTAAAAATTATACATTTGTTCAAAATGTATAAAGGTTTTGAATGCTACAATTGTTAAAGACCAAAAGATTATCAGTCTTATTACTTGGAAAGGAATCCATTTGCTGAAGGCATGGTTAGACATATAGGAGAGAATAGTTTGTTTGTTTTTTTCCATTTAAGAGTCTCAATGTTGTAACATGATTAATCATAGGAATTTTGTCCCTGGTTTGTGGGAAAACTTGAGAATAGTTACCCACCGGGGCATGCTTCTGAAATATGTACAAAATAGCTATTTGATTTGTTTTCCAGTCTACCCTTGCAAGATGTATTTTAAAAACAGGCAAATGACTAGTTTTCATAGGAAAGAATTTTAGCATGAATTAAGCTGAGATGGAGCTATTAGTAAAATATAAAGTAAATCTGAGGCAATAAACCCCACATGGCAAAATGTGGAAACGTGAGAGCCACAGAATGGTCCGGTGCACACCTGGGGCAAATCTATAACCAGGGAAAGAATTGAGGACAGTATTGCCCTTTCATTAACCATTGTCACCAGGAACCAACTGTGATCGTCATCAGTGTCATGCATCAGATTATGTTCAGCATCCCACCTCCCTGGCTGCTTGTAGATGAGGCATCCACGTGACTAGTTCTGCATAATGAGTTACAAGCAGAAGAGAGACGAGTCACCTCAGGCTTCAGTATTTAACAGCCAGCATGAGACGCTCCAAAATTCTCTTCATTTGACATGATGTGTTGGTCAGGGTCCTCCAGAGAGACAGAACCAACGTATATGTACACAGTATGTATGACTGAATACATATAATAAGAATTGGCTCACACAATTATGGTGGCCAAGAAGTTCCATGAGCAGCCATCTGCAGGGTGGGAAACCAGAGGAACCAGGGTGTAATTCAGCCCCCATACAGAGGCCTGTGGAGCAAGAGCCCTAATGCCTGAGGGAAGGAAAAGGTGGAAGTCCCATCCCAAGCAAAGAGAACAAATGTGTTCCTTCTCTGACTTTTGTTCTATTCTGGCCCTCATTGTATCAGACGGTACCCAGTGGCATTGGCGAGGGTGATCTTTACTCAGTCTACCAATTCAAGTATTAAACTCTTCCAGAAATAGCCACATGGGCACACCTGATAATAATGTTCTACCAGCAATCTGGGCATCCCTTAGCCCAAACTGACACACAAAATTAACCATTGCACATGACAACCAGTAACTTTTGAGATATTCCTTGAACAACTACACTAAACTGAACTTAGCTGCTGACCCACAGCAGCCATGTTACATATATAAGAAACCTATTTGTGTAATTTGCAGCCACGACACTTCTGTGTCGTTTGCTCCTGCAGCCTAGCCTGGCCCGTGCTGAGTGATGCAACAGCCGTGGGGGATAACTGAACGCAGAGACTTGATGGGGATAGGTTGTTTTCCACCTTGAACCTCAGACTCCTTGCTTTCCCAGGGTGCGAACAGGAGGGCTGACTCAGTAACTGGGCAGGTGCCCACCCTGTCCCTAGAAATCGCAGAATAAGACAAAATTATTTGCGCTTATTTGGGATTGGAAATGGGACGTGGCAAGGCCTTCTGAGCACAGGAGCAATGAGCGCAGAGGTGCGGGAGTTCCTGAATCTGCCGAAGAGCTAAAGCAACACAGGGCCCTTGAGTGTCAAACGTGCAGAGGCTCTAGAGCTGCGATGGCAAACTCAAATATTTTCAGGGCTAGGGGGACACTAAACCAGGGTTGTTTCCTGGTTTAGCTTTGCTGTAAGAAAAACAACAGTGCGGTCCTGAGGATAAATGGTAGCTGAAATCCCACTTCTGTGCTGGGGAAGCAGCAGGGGCTGCTGGGAGCTGGAGAGCAGACATGGACTAAGCTGGAGCGCGTGTGCCCAGTCTCACAGAGGGAGCCACTGTTGTGCTCTGGCCAGTGGCTGCCGAACAGGATGTGGTCCTGCGTGCCTGGCAGTGCTGTGCCCTGCTGTTGCGGTTGTTTAAACCCTGCGAAGAGTACAGAGGCTTTAGCTTGGTTCGATGAGAGAGGGCAAGACTCAAATAATACTGTAATATCTTCAGATGATTATTTTACAAAGCAACTTAGTAAGGATAATGGTGGGGGTGGAACCCTCATTCAGACCTGGAATGTAGGTTTATTATATTCACCCTGTAAATCGTGTTGTTGCTGGCCACATCGGGCCTGGGGTAAACCAGCCCCTGACATGCGAGAATGCAGCAATAAAGACAGGTGATATTAAGTAGTTTTACTTTGCTGCTCTAGTATACAATTTAATTGAAAATGAGAAACTGGATCAAAAATCATTCAGGAGAACTAAGACCTATAAAATAACTTTAAAAGTAGTATTGTATATGGTTCCAAGAAATCAACCAGATGTAACCAGGGTACAATCCACATTCCTCCATGTGTACACAGCAGTGTGATCACATAGTTTAATTCCATTTACGAGAAATAAAGAAGCCTGGAACTCTCTAATGCTCAGACTGAGATGGCAACGGGACAACTGCAGGGAGAGGAGAAGGTGGGCTGCATGCAGTGGAGGGCTTTGCAGACCCCAAAATGGTGATTGTGAGGGGCTTGGTGGCACCTGTTCTCACATGAATTCACAGAGGCTGCATCGTCAGAGTATAATTTGGAGATGCAGAAGCACCAAATAAAAATTTGAAAGCCGAATTGACGTTACTGAAATCACACCGGCTCAGTAAAGAGATCAAAACAACTAAAAAAATTAAACTAGTCAATGAAATCAATCCAGTAATGAAAAGTTCAGTAAAGTAAATTATGTGATTGATACTATCAAGGCAACTGCTTATTTTTACATTTAAACTATATAAATGTATATAAGTATATATATGGTATATACACACAAACATAATATATATCTCATAAATATATTATATCAGGACATCATAGGACATCATAGTTTTTAAGGACTTGAGTTTAAATTTTTTATGGCCAGTTCAATGAAGCAAAGGACTTATATTTCATATTTTAATATTACTTAAAATTATATAACGTGGAAATACATTATTTTAAAATAATGAAACATTACAGATGACGCTGAATGCTCCTTTGACCTCCTTCCCTGTCCTCTCTCTCCTCAGAGGTCAGGGCTCTTAGTGGTTTAAGATAGTCTGATGGTTTCGGTTGGGAAGACAGCTTCATTTGACCTTCTGGAAGCCATCACTGTGTCCTTCAAGGCAGGAATTTAAAAAACAACAACAGAGGACTTTAAGGAATTAAGTATTTTATGTAAGCAGTAAAAATCCCTAAATAAAATATAAACAAGTGAAATCCACTGGCTAGTGAGAAGAATACACTGAGACCAAGAGGGACGGTGGGGATGGTTCGGTCACCAGTGATGCCCGTCTCCGCTCCGTTACGGGGCTGTGTCCCTGCTCACTGTCCGGCCGAGTTTCCAGCAAAGCACAGGGCAGAGTGAAGGAGTAAAACCATGCGAGGGACTGGGATTGGGGCTAGGGACTATGACATGCTTTCTTCCAGAGTCATCTTTCTCTTGCCCCACCAGCCAATTCTCTGGAGCTAGAGTACACAGAAAATTGCAGTTCATTCACTTATTCACTTAATAAATACAGTTTTATGGAGTGCCTTCCATAGGGTAGTGCTGTGCTTGACTTTGGAGATATGATGATGAACAAGGCAGACGCAGTCTCTGCCCTCCAGGCACTTACAGTCCAGTGGGTTAGACTGACAATCAAGTAATCACACAAAGCCCTGAGTTAAATGTGAAAACATGTGAGAGGGGTTAGACCTTGGATGGCTTTCTTAAAGTTGTACATTTAAGCAGCTATCTGAAAAGGTAAGAAATCAATATGCAATGTGGCGGGGGTGGCAGAGCCCCCATGGCTGTTCTAGGTCTAGAGAATAACATTTTAAAAGACTAAAAATTTAAGAAGCTATATAGGGTGGGGCAAAAGTAGCTTTATAGCTGTTCATGTGGAAAACAGTACAATAATTAATCACTAGAAGTACTCCATGTTTCACCTACTCGTGGCTGCACACCTGCCGTTGCCCACGCAGAATGCGGAAGCCGGGCTGGGTGGGCTGGCTTCCGCTGCACGAGGTCCAGTGTCTGTCCCGGGCTCAGAAGGGCTCACGCCTGGCTTCATGCTCTATGGTCGCCATCTTAAAATTCTTAATCATTGTTGGACAAGAAACCCTGTATTTTTCATTTTCACTGGGCCCCTCAAAGTACCTAGGTGGTCCTGGGTGTGGGGGCTTGATCTTGTCATGTAGCTGTTGGAGGCAGGGAGGGACATAATCTCAGCTCCCGAGGGACCACACTGGCTGTCCAGGAAGGACCACTCTGGAAGAAAAGGATGGGCATCATCACTGCCCGTTGGGAATTTATAGTGCAGCTGGTAAAGCCAGTCTGGCCAGGGGCTGTGATTAAAGTGACCTGCATAGAAATATATTGAAGAGGGCCCTGGGATGTGGAGGGGAGGGCTATGCGATGGGGTCTCCTGGTCAGGGAAAGCTATAATGTCTTACCAGTTTCTTCCAGTTTTCTTTTTCTCCGAGTTAAATACCAATTCCCTTTGCCTCTTCAACTCAAGGCTCAACTTCTTAAATCAGTGAAGAAGCTTAAAGATTTGAAAACCACCATTTTGCATTTGAATCCTCATAATAACTTCTGAATTACCTTGTATCTTTGGCTTCATGCTGAAGACTCCCACATAAGGTGGGGACTTCTTTTCCTTTTTTCTTCCTATTATTGAATAAGCCCAGATAACTCCCAGATGATTATGATGAGGTTTTTCAGTTGTTTGTCTGAATCTTCATTAATCTAATTTCTCAGATACACTGGCATACATCCCAGAGACAATTGGCTGTCTCTCCCACTTAACACTACCATGTTTTTATTGTTAGTGAAGCTTCTGTTCTAGGCATTTCCAGTAAATACCATTTTCTGACATTATGCCAGTCCCACCAGTCTTCTCATGGTGCCTTCTCTATTGACACCAATACAACCTCCTGCAATGAGGGAAATGCCCTGCGTCTTCTCTGTCCCAAATGGTAGCAACCAGCCACATGTGGCTATTGAACAATGACTAGAGCTCCACATGGAAATTTGTGGCACTAAAGCTCAGGAAAGTTATTTACTTGTTCAGCATCACAGAGCCAGAATAGGGCAAACCTGGATCTTCCGACTCTCGGTGATCCTTTCTGTCTACTGCAAATGGATAGTCTCATACAGCCATTTATTTTCATAGCCTTAAAGAGCATCTGGTAAGTGTAATGAGTATTTTGTGGATACCAAGAAATAAAATAGGGTCATAGGGGCGAGCAATAAGAAAGGAAAATCACTTTGTTGCCCTCTGAGAGCAAAGAAGAAGAAGGGGAAGGGCTTATGGATCTCCTAGAGTCCCAAAGAAGAAAACCGGGCCCCTGTGCTCACCTGCAGGGGTCTGGAGGTGGTACCCTTACTGCTGTAGAAAGAGTCAAGTTCTGCCCCTCTGCTCTGCAGATGCCTGAGCACTCACAGGCTGGGAAATCTCACTGGCAGTGCCACTCCAAGGTCTTTGGGTTTGGTGAGGCTAAGCCACTTGCACAAGCCTGCATGGCGACAAAGAGACCAAGTATGGCTTGAAATCCAGATCCTTCTGACCTGAATGTTAATTAGAGTGGCAATGGGTGCACATGCTGTAAGCAGAGTTTGCACACTGACTGTGGTGGTCTTCCGTGGCAGGCTCAGAAATCTGGATTTGATCCATTGCCAGCAGGGAGGCAGTGAAATGTTGAATGGACTTCTCAATGTAAGCTCCTGAGAAAGTAGGAAATAGGATGAATAAGCTAGTGATGGCTGAGTGAGGGCTTCAAGAGAAACTGTGTTTCAAGGTAAGTTACAGGCTCTTTTCTGTCACACCCAGAAGATATCAAAGAGGTACCATGGGCAATCATGGCACTGGAATGTGAAGGAAAGCAACTGTTCTGGGAGTCCACAGGAAGGCAAGCCATCATTTTTAAGTCAGGAAGGTGTTAACTCACAGGAGACTGAGTTGTGAAAATGGTCAGCTGATGCTTGATGAACACAAGCCGTGTGAGCTAAACCACATGAGCTAAACCACCTCATAGTCTTTGGATTTGGGGAAAGCAAAGTTAAGTAAGCAGAGGAGGGCCGCCCATCCATTCTCGCAGGAGAAGTGTGTACACAGTACAGGAAGAGTGGGCAGCAGGGGAGGAGGTAGAGAAGTTGCCTGAGAAAAGCCGGAGAAGGTCCAGTCTCAGGCAGCGGCCAGAGAGGATGAAGGCGAGTCCAGGCAGTGTGCTGACTGGTGCGATATTATGTAAGGGTCGCCAGAGGTTGAAGATCAGACATAGACCCGAAGGACATAAAGGAGATTGCCGATAACTGTAGTAGTTCTCTTTGGGGAGCAGAGTGCAGCCAGATAACACAGGAGTTTAAGGGAAAGAGGAATGCGTGCCATGAGCAACAGGGTTTGCGCAGAAGTGAAAGAAGGACAGAAATGCAGCATCCAGAAAAACATAAGAAAGCCAATGCCTTTTTTCTAGTACCTTCTGCAAAGAAAAACCGTGCTCATGGCATGTAAGCATGGAGAAGGAACCCAACAGGGAGAATGAGAAACGAAACATCTTGGAAGAATCATATTGTATGTGTTATCTTCTAACGATAGATGAATGGTTTGATAACAATTTGTGGCATGGTAAGATCTTTCAATATCCTTAAAAATGTCATTCAGCCATTCTTACTTTTTATTATTTCAGAATCAATATTTTAAAACTATAGTAATTAAAACTGGGATAGGCAGGCAGATCAATGAAATAGAAAATCCAAAAATAGGCCCACAAATATATGTGAACCTAACAAAAATCAGTGCTCCCAACAGTTGGAGAAAGGATGGTTATTTGAAAAAAATAAATTTAAAATGTAATTTAATATGATATACTAATGTAAATTCTAGATGATTACAAATTTTAAAAAATGATGAATATAGAAAAATAAAATAGAGGACATTTAATAATAATGTAAAAATATCAAAAGCAGAAAATTCTAACTCAGAGTTATTGGCCAACGAAACCAGAAGCAAATTCTAGGTGGCTCTATCAAAAATCATCTGATAGAGAACTAACTAACTTCTAAGAAAACCTCCCATGCTCTCTGTATCAGTTAAAACACCTAGAAGTACAATTAGAGGCTAATAAACTCAAAACCTTCAAGGTAGCAGTGAATGATTACTAATGCACTCTTAGGTTGAATTGAGGTTTGGAATTTTAAAAATTCTGTGAAATCATTTGGTTACAGTTTTAAAATACTGTTTACTCAATAACAGGTCATCTATTTCTCCCTGTAGTAATTTTAAAAATTATCAAATATCAAAAATTATTCAAATTCTTTGTGATTAAGTTATTTGCTCTGTGTCCGTATCTTTAAGAATCTTCATAAATTACCAACCATTTAGTTAGATTTCCCACATACCACATGAGCAAATCAGTTGATATCAATTATATGGCCTTCATTGATATTTTTAGTGCCATGAAGTAATGCTTCAAAAAAATTCATTCCTATTTCAAATACTCCTTTGAGTGCCTGTTGTCCAATCCAGCCAGCACGGAGAATGAAGTCTTGTACCTTCCGTCAACTCCTTCGTACATGTGCTGGAAAGAAATACACCAAATGGGCACCGCTCAGTTTTAATTTCCCGATTTTAGTGTATTTGCTGTGTCATTGCAACACGAACAGTTTGTACGATGCTGAACACTGAGAAGACTGACACTGAGGAGTGATTTCTTTTCTTTTCACGACAACCACCTTCCTTGGAGCTCACTTAGCTGGTGTCCCCTGTCCGCTGAGCCAGACACGCATGTCCCGACCCCACCACAACTCCCACAGTGACCGCCAAGTCTGGACACCTCTTCTCCCGTACCAGAAAACCCCAACGGAAAAAAGTCTGCAGCCTCTTCCTCCTTTCCTGTCACTTGTATTCCAAGAGGTAGTTCAAAAGTTGGTACATCAGTGCTTTCGTTTAACCACAAAGCAAAGGCAAACACCAGCCCTCCTAGCACCCATGACATGGCTCTTCTATAGGATATGCTGTTAATCCTCCACCTCATCCATCTGTGTCTGCCAATTAAAGAATTCCATCACTGGGTATCACTCAGGACAGGCTAAGTTATGCTACAGTAACAAATTGCCCCCAAATCTCACGGAGTGAAGTTCATGTCCAGCATTGGTGAGCCGAAGGTTCTGTGCCATGTCTCCCTCCTTCGGGTCCAGGCACGTAGCATAGCCAGTGTTGGAGCATTGACAAGCTGTCCTGGCAGCAGGGGAGAGAGCATGCCACGCTCACCAGTTCTTATGGCTGTTTTTCCACTTAACTTTTTCTGCCCGAGCAGTCACACGGCCACGCCTAGCTCCAAAGGCCGCAGGGAGACGCAGCATGTCTTCCCCTGGAAGGTGAAGGGCTGGTGACGGGCAGCGAATGGTTCTAACGACTTCCACATGCCTGTTCTACCTTCTCCCAGCATCAACGCGTCAAAAACTCTGAAACTGGTTTTACAAACTTCGGAAAAATATTTGTCTCAAACCAGTTTATGCCTTTGAGAAGGCTTTGAAGTTTTAGACACTCAGATAAAAATATTTAACTTAAAACTGGAAAGGAATATTTTGCACTCGTCCTTGAAAAAATATTTCCAATAGGTTTACAAAAAAGGTCACTGTGAGAAAATAATACAAAATCTTCATATTCCTATTTAAGTTTCTTCACAGACAAACCATTGCTGAGCAGAGACAAATAAATTCCTGGGTCCAGTGAAATCCAATGGAAAGACACCCCTTCGTTGTCAGACACCCCATTTGACTTCTCAGTGGGTCGTCTGTGGGCAACCTACTTGCCTGTTACTTTCTTGTTCTGGGGCATGCAGATTGTAGTCTATATTTGAACACAAATGGAGCCTTCTTTCCTATTTATGCATATGATGTTATTTTAAACTGTAGTGTTTATATTACTATTTTCATTATACTCTTTCTTTAACAAACCACTTTTAAGTCATTGATTCTTTTTTGTGAACTGGGATTTAACACACAAAAAAATAGTGACAGGAACAAAAATGTATACATTTTAAAAAGGAATAATTTGCAAAGAAAATAAAACTAAGCGCGTAACTAAGTTAGGCAGATCGCATTGTACAGGATGAAGATATTTGGTAAAAGTTGAATTTCAAATGTATCCCATGTTCTACAATCCTCATCAGGAAATGTTTTTCCATTTGGTGGATGGTTGGGAAGATAATTTATCAGCAAATTAGCTTCAGGATATTCCTGAGTTAAGTATTTGGGGAGAGGTAGCTCCTGTGCCTAGGAGATCCTGTATTTGGGTGACTAGTAAAAACATTATAGGCAGAGCTCTATCCCCAGGGACAAATGATATAGAAAGCTTTACTTCTTTGATTCTCAGAAAATGGGGAACGATCTGAAATGGTCAAAGCTGATAATCTCAGAATGTGTGCTGACCCTTGCCTTAACAGGCTTTTATTGTTTTTCTGGGCACATTACATTGAGGGTGTTTTTTATTTACTATGCACAGGTCCTCATTGACTATGCATTGAATCACTGTAGGTAATTACCTTTTACAGATAACAAAGGAGAGGATGTTGCTAATTATACCAAGAAAGGGGGATATTTGCAAATGTAAAGGGGAAAGTGGTTGAACTGGTTAAATTCCTCCTTGGAAGGTTTAGAGTGGATTTTAGGAAGAAGCAGTAAGCCCTTGCTGCCTCAATTCAGGGTGAGGGGTTTTAGCAAAAAGCAAGTACAATGCAGGCCTGATTCCCCACGGGAGAACCTGTCCGTGGGCGTGGGTTCTGTGTCGCTCTCCACTGGTCCCTGCGAGGAGGAGCTGGGCCCATGCCACACAGAGCGGTCTCCCGTAAATCTCCAGAGAATCTCCTTATTCCCTTTCCTATTAGACAATGCCATTTGCAATATCCCCAAATGGTTTCATGTTTTGTCCTTTATTGCAAGCTCTGCCCCAATTATTTAATTTATCCCCCTCCTTTAACCTTCTGATGATTTTACTGTGGCATGAATAGTGGTTTCAAGGGCCAGTCTTTCCTCCTCTTGGTGGAGTTTATACATAAGTTTCTCTAAGCAACAGAGAAACATTTTCATTTCCATGCTTCCTTTCCAATGGGATATGAAGAACCCACTACCCCAATGCAAAGTACAGGTGATATCTGGACTGGAAGGAGAGTTTCCAAGCTTGGAACAAGATGAGTGGGGGGTTCTCTTACTTCTTGACTCTTGCCCCAGAATTGAAATCTGGGATCCTACGTTCTCAGATACTGATGGAGAGAGAGAGAAAGAAAGGGCTTCAGGAGAATTCCTGAGCCAGCTCCCCGACTCTCCCGCAGGATCAAGGAGAGCAGCTGGTTTTAGGTAGCCGCAGAAAGCACCAGACAGGGCATGTGGCCCAGGAGCTCTGGTTTTAACCCAGTGACCCTGCCCACCAGTAGACAGTGAGTTTCAAGGGCTGCGGAATCAGTGATCTCCACTCCTTTCTGAGAAGGACGCTGGAGCGTGTAGAGAAAGGCCAGCATCTTTTCTTCAGCACTCTCTTACACGGAGGAGAAGAGCAAAACATATTCTTCTATGAACCAAAGTACGAAATGGTAGAGAAAAATATTCCTTCTGTCAGCACTGGTATTGTTGGCTGCTGTGGTCTGAATGTTTGTGTTCCCCACAGTTCATATGCTGAAACCTAACCCCCAAGGGAATGACATTAGGGAGTGTGGCTTTGGGAGCTAATTAGATCTTGATGGCAGGGCCCTCATGAGTGGGGTTCATGTCCTAATGAAGGAGGCCTCAGAGAGAGACTTGGCCCTCTCCACCCAGGGAGGATATTGGGAGAAGACAACCAACTATGAGCTGGGAAGCAGATGCTCATTCGTGTATGACTCTTCAAGTATGGAGGGTCTCTGGAACGCCCCGTGTGGGGATGAACACCCCCTTGAAGGACCTCTGGGTCACTACCCTCTCACCAGCTTCCCCTGTGATGCTTCCCAAATGCTCATGGAGTTCGGGGACTTTGAGAAACTTTCCATGGCCAAGGCCAGTCCTTTTTGCTTTTCAATCTGATTGTGAAACTTAGAAGCCATGCATGTGAAGATATACTTTTATTATTATTCCCATTTTAAACATGAGGAAAATGAGTTTTCAGGTATGAAGAGACTTCCCTAGTCAATTAGCAGGAAGACCGGAGTCGGACCACGCCGTGTGAGTGCGATGCTCTGCCGCTAGCTCAGTCTAAAACTTTGACTTTCTCACTGGTCCATTGCTCTCAAAAGCGTCCACCTTCTGTGGCACTGGTCACCAGAACAGGGGATCAGAGCCGCCTGGAATGGGATAAGGATTTTACACGAACTATTTGAAGGCCTCTGATGGAAGGCGGTGCAGTATGAACTTTCAGTCATGTTCAAAACATCTGAGGGGCTGAACTATGTTTATCCAGACCTGGCAATTCCTGTGTTCAAAGCTCTTTTCCTGGAGCTCTGGAGGGTCAGTCTGTGCCAGAGAATGTTCCTGTAATGTTCCTCCCTGGACGTGCGTGCAGGGCAGCTGCCTGTTCTGCTGGCTCGCAGGCAGGCCCTGGGGTGTGGAACACACAGCGTTCCTCTGCCTGCTTCTGAACGCCCCCTTCAGTGCACGTGCCTCCCAGCCTCTGCACGGGGTGCCATGGCCACACACAGGCCCCTGGTGTCCAGATTGGTTTGTGGAAAAGCCTGGGGTGTGACACCAGGTTCCACTGCTTTTTTCTTGGCCACGAACTCCAGCCACAGGTCTCTTGTGGCCTGAGTCCTAACCCCGCTCTGACTGAGCACATGTGAGCCTAGGGCCGCATGGCCAACATCATGGGGCTGCACTGTCAGGCTGCCCCTCCCCAAGCCCTAGGCAGTGGGAGGAGCCAAAGGTATTGATGCCTGGGCAGACCATTTTATGAATGGGATAAGGCATTAAAGTCTTCAAAAGCAAGCCATTTATTACAAGCTCGATGCATTAGTCTTACCTTAGTGGTCAGGTTGCTCACATTTTGTTGTCTCCCATATTTTATGACAGCCTGCCTTAAATGTCTTCTCTCAGCCATACAGTAAGATATCAAAAGTCATTTTCCACACAGCCTGTGTGAGTCGGCCAGGGCTGCCAGAACAAAGTGCCACAGGCTGGGTGGCTGGGACAGCAGATGCCGATTGTCGCCCAGTTCGGGAGGCTGGAAGTCTGAGATCACAAGGTGAGCAGGGCTGATTTCGCTGGAGACCCTTCCTTGGCTTGTGGATGGCTCTGGGCTCTCTGCGTGGCCTTTCTTCTGCATTTATTTGTCCCTGTCCTAATCTCCCCTTCTTCTAAGGACACTGGTCATATTGCATCAGGGCCCACCCACCTGACCTCGTTTTAACTTGATCACTTCTTTCAAGATCCTCCGTTCAAATACATCACATTCTGAGATACGGGGCATTAGTAGTTGAACATAGAAACTTTAGGCGGACACAGGTCAGCCCCAAACACATCCCTAACACAATGTGGGGGGCCTCGGCAATAAATGAGGGATCCCCAGAGGGAAGAACCTTTCGGGAGAAGATAATAGCAGCTTCAAGTCTGGCCTCCCCCAAAAGAGATTCTCCTTCTAGAACAGACTTGAAGTTTCTGGGTTTCTTCTTTTTAAATGAGAATTACATTTCTTTGCAGTTATCTCTTAGGCAAACTTCCTTTCTTCCAAAATTTATCCTACCCATCACTAATTCTAGCACCCCCGCCCTCCCTCCTTTCAAAGACCTATCAACCATGGGCAAAAGTGTCTTCCCAAAGTGCACCTTAACCCTGGTCCTCATGGGCTAGTAGGCAAAGTTCAAATTACTCCCCCGTATGGCCCAACAGGCCTTCCCCAGCATGCCCTGCGCTACTCTCCTCCCTGACTCTTTGTTTCAGCCAGCTAGAAAATCCCCACCTTCTTCCTATACCTTCATTCATACCATTCCCTTAACTCTGTCTGTCACAATTCATACTATTCATCTGTCCCGACTTAAAATTCACCTCCTGTATTAAGCTTTTCTTAATCCAAAAAACAAGAACTTCCCCTCCCCTCTTTGGTCACTTTGTCACTTGTCACTTGTCACTTTGTCACTTGAATGACACTGGTCTTGCTTTGTCTTTTATTCCCACGACCTTTTGAACCCAAGGGCAGTCCATTTCTTCTTCTTTTTTAAAAGATTTTATTTATTTATTTTTGGAGAGAGGAGAAGGGAGGGAGAGAAATATCAATGTGTTGTTGCCTCTCACGCACCCACTACTGGGAACCTGTCCTGCAACCCAAACATGTGCCATGACTGGGAATCGAACCAGCGACCCTTTGGTTCACAGGCCAGCACTCAATTCACTAAGTCATACCAGCCAGGGCCCATTTCTTCTTCACATCACTGTGAGTGCCCACTGAATGACCTGGCTAGAGGTGCTGCCCCATCTCCTTGAGCCCTGATATCGCATTTGAGTTCTTTATTGCTGCTGCTATCTTTTGAGTGAATATCTTCATCCATTTGGGCTTCTCTAACAGAATTCCATAAACTAGGTGCCTACGAACTACAGAAATTTATTTCTCACCATTCTGGAGGCTAGAAGTCCAAGGTAAAGTTGCCTACAGGTTTGAAAATCTTAAATGTTTGAAGTACCATAAGTAGATGATTTGAAAACAGCTCAAAGCAATGTCCAACAACCACAGTGTGGGACATGCGAGCTCCGGTCACAGTGGTGCTGTTATTCTAGTGGCACATGGAGGTGGGACAGCCATATGCTTTTCTAACTATGTGTTCATTCAGTAGTTCAGCAGATATCAGTAAAGTGCCTATTTAATGCCAGGGACTGTACTGAGCCATAGGAATTGGGAAGTAGTAAGACAAGTCCCAGAGTCTTCCACAGGCTTATAACCTAGAAGGAAGAATCCAATAAAGAAAGAAATCAAGTACAAGTAGATCCGTTACAACTAGGTATGGTATTCATGGTGTCAGCAGTCTCTGAGAAGTCACACAGGTCTGCGACATGCAGAGATTTATTTTAAAGACTTTGTTCTCTAGATCAGTTTTAAGTTCACAGAAAACTTGGGAAGAAGGAACGGAGATTTTTCCATATAGTTCCTGCCCCCACACAGGCACAGCCTCCCCTACTACCCCACCCCCTGGCAGAGTTGGACCTTCATTACCGTTGATGACCTTACATTGTTACATCATAATCACCCAAAGTACAGAGGTTACACTTAAGGTTCATTTGGTGCTGGGCATTCTGTGGGTTTGGACAGATAGATGGTGACATGTATCCATCATTACAATACCATACAGACCAGTTTCACTGCCCTAAAACTCCTCTGTGCTCCTCCTACTCATCCCTCATCTCTCCCCAAACTCCCGACAACCACTGATAGTTTTACTGTCTCCATAGTTCTGCCTTTTCCATAATATCACGCAGTTGAAATTTACAGCACATAACCGTTTCAGATTGGCTTCATTCACTTAGTAATGTGCATTTGAGGGTTTTCCATGTCATTTCATGACTTGATGGCTCATATCTTTTTAGTGCTGAATAATATTCCATTGTCTGGATGTACCACAGTTTCTTTACACATGTGGTGATTTTAATGTTGCTGAGCAAAGTATAAACTGGTTGACTGAGAACACAGTGTGAAATACATGGGCAGGAACAAGTCACCACACTAGTGAGGAGGTGGCCGGCTGCCCATCTTCCATGTCCAGAGAAGCTCAGTTCTCTGGGGGGGTCACCCACACAGACACCTTCACAAAGTGATAAAATCCTATCTTAGTTGTGTTGTGAAAGACAATCTTGAAGCAATAGCCAGCTGTTAGTGACGATGATAAAAAATGAAAAGACATTAAAGACCTTTAAAGAAGCAATTGTTCTTTTCCAGAAATCAGAGGCTTCTCGAGAGAAAGGGTGAACTGTCAGTGGGCAGCCATGTGGGAACTCACGAAGTGCTCAGAACATATCTCTCGTGGGCTGGAAGGCTCTGTTCTGTATAAGGCATAGAGTGCGAGGGAGAAAGTCTCAGGAGGAGTTTTAGGAAGGGGGTCATCTCAGAGCTGATTCTTGGAAGATAAGTCATATAATGACCATGCGACTAAGGTCGAGTGATGAGAAAGACCATACAGAGCCTGCTAGGAAAATACCGGTCGGAAACAAAACAAAGGGACTTCCGTTTCTGACCAAGAAGGAGTGGTAGGGACTCTATTTACCTTCTGTCCAGAAAAAAACAAAAAGTAAAAGAAAAACAAAGAGAAAACAAAAACTGCAGGCAAAATATGTAGAAACTGGGCATCAGGGAACAAACAACAGTGATCCCAAGAGACAAGAAACAAATTAGGTGAACCTTATTATAGCCACCAGGGCACAACACTAAGAGAGTTTACAGGCTAGAATGCATGGAGGAACCTGGAAAGAGGCAAAGGAGACAGAGCTAAGCCTCTGAGAAGATTAAAGCAGCCAACGCTTGCAGGACTAGAGCTCAGGGAGCAGAGAGCAGTGGGGAGAGAGAACCCTCAAATACACAGCGGAATACGGAGACGCACATGTGCTACTTGAGACCCAGGGAAAGAACCACCTGAAGGGATGAGAGGGACCAGTACTCAGGGCTCACACAGGGCTGGGAATGACGCCTGTTCCTGCTGTCCAAACTGGAAAAATACAGGGGGTGTTGGGAGGAGTAGTCAGAAGACTCTTGCTTCAGCAGTGAGCAGTCATTAGCTTTGGACTAAACACAGTTCTGGACCTGCTGACTAACCTTAAAAGCAAAACCAGAAAGAATCAAACTGTTTCCAAGTAATTTAGCTGCATCCTAGAACAAATCTCAGAATATTTATAGGGAGGTGAGCCCTCTGTGGACATTGTTGCATCGTAAAGCACTGGGAGGCAGCATAGAGAAAAGAACCAAATGGCATTTGAACTCTGAAAGAGAACTCTGAAAATAGGAAGACCTGAGGTTTTCAACTTCGAGAAAATTATTTAATTTTTCTAAACTTTGTTTTCCTCATTGGTTAAAAATAATCACTATAAAAGTAATAGATCCAAGAATAATATTGTCAACAGTGGTTGTCCTGGTCAGGAATCACCTGGGAAGAGGCTTGAAGGAGCTTTCTGGGCTGACAATAATGTTCTGTATTAAACAGGTGAATAAAACTGTCGAGTTTCATTAGCTAACTGTCCATCCTCTATGGATGAAAGAATACAGGCTTTAGAACAGGGGTGTCAAACTCACTTTCACCGGGGACCACATCAGCCTCGCAGTGGTCTTCAAAGGGCTGAATGTAATTTTAGGACTGTACAAATGTAACTACTCCTTAACTAGGGCAAGGAGCTCTACATTCGGCCCTTTGAAGGCAACTGCGAGGCTGATGTGGCCCCTGGTGAAAGTGAGTTTGACACCCCTGCTCTAGAGTGTCCTGGACCCCAGAGAGGTTTGTTGCCAAGGAGCTGCAGCAGCCCTGCCCTTCACCAGGTCAGCTTCTGCTCTTCTCACTTTCGCCCCTTCTGTAGGGCGATGCAGAACATATCAAACGTTGTTCTGACCCGAGAGAAGAAAATGTTAATGCTGTAAGACCCTCCCTCAGGAAGACATTTCACTGGACACTCCTCAGACTTTTCTGGTAATGGCACCTTTTGTGCTCCTGGTGTGTGCAGGTTGGTAAGACAGGAGTGGCTCAGTGAGGGGGCACGGTGGCTGCATCGCTCGGCCGGCTGTGGCTGCAGCTCCCACAGCCGCATGTGCAGACTCGCCCAGCAGAGCCGCCACCCCGCTCAGAACAAGGCGGGCCCTCCCATCGGTGTCCCCATCGGGACTGTGGCTCACAGGCGGTTGTACAACAATGCTTCTTAGCACCACTACTTTCTCTAGCCAACGAGCTGCTATATATTGACTTATTATTTTTATTATTCAACACTTTTCCCAAGAAAGGGTTCTTTCTATTTGATCTTGCAGTGGGATTTGAAGAAATGCCATTTGGTTCAGTGTTCAAAGAAAAATTGTAATAGTCAAGCTCATACCCCAGCTGAGAGTGTGTGGTTCTAGGCCAGGACCGTAGGTACCACAGGGCCAAACTCAGCCCTCTCTACAGCTACTCAAAGTGCGGTCCACGTGCACGGCCAGAGCCAGCTTGCAAGCTGTCACAGGGCTGCTGCGACATAAATACAGAACTCAAGAGAGAGAACTTAGAAATGTTTATAGCAATTTTATGTTACATGACATGCTTGTGCATGACTACTGCACATGTCCATCTCAGATGTCTAGTAGGATCATGTAACTAACAGGGAGAAAGAGAAAAGAAAGGGAGGAGTTTGAGAAGTCCTGTGCCATGCCGCACCTCAGAGCACTCCACAGACATCCAGGGCTCTTTCCAGACCCACCGGCTTCTCCATAGAACCGCAAGGCTCAGAAAATACCCGAAAGTCTCCACAGAGTCAAGCAATTCCTATGGAACCTCAGGAATCATCTCAATCTCCTTCACCTTACCACTCTCTTTCCTCAAAGATGCTGCTGGGCCAACTAGTCCAGTCCATTTCCCAGGCTGAAGAGCACCAAGAGTGAGTGGAAGCCAATTGATCACTGTGGAGTCTTGCTTCTAAATATAGTGTGTTTGGTACTAATCTTGACTTCTAGGATTCTTAATGTATCAGTTTGCTTTTGCTGTATAACGATCACCACACAGTTTAGTGTCTTAAAAAGACAAATTATTGGTTTTCCCAATTCTGAAGGCTGGCCTGGCCTTGTTTGGCATCCTTTCTCGTCTGGGAGATCAGCTGTTCTGTCCTGGGATGGTTCACATGTCTAGGGCCTCGCTGGGTTGGTTGGGGTTGCTCTCCACGTGGTTGGCCAATACCCAGCAGGCCTCCCTGAGGCCTCCCTGGGCTTGTTCCAACGCTGGGGGAACCATCTCCAGCAGTAAGAGGGCAAGCCCTGAGCAAGTGCCATGCAAGCTCTGCTTACGTCATACCGTTAATGTCCCATTAGCTGGTCACTTGGCCAGGTCCAGATTCAAAGAGTGGGGGAATAGAGTGCACCTTTTCATGGAGGGAATCTACCAGCCACATTGTAAAGAGGCACGCATATAGGAATGAGAGGTTTTTGTAGCTATTTTTGCATTTGATGAATACTGAAGAAGCCAAGTGACATTGTTTGCTCCTGACCCACACATAGTAGCTGCTCGATAAATAGCTATTGAATAAATATTGTTTGAAGAGGACTTCGGTTTTTTTCCTCCTCACATAGCTGAGGTTAAGATGTTCAAAATATGCTTCTCCCAGAGTCTGGTTTGGACCGGGATGGCCTTGGGTGCCAAAGCACTTAGTCATCTTCTGTTTACTCTGTCATCATGGAGAAGACAACCCAGTCCAGGGACCTTAGTAAGATTAACTGTATGACTTTTGTTTCCTTTATAAAAGCAACCACTAGTGCAAACTGGGAATCGATGCTTCGGTGCGCTGTAGTTAAGACTGCACTGGCTGGTTTCAGCACTACTTCTATATTCACACATAACATTGTGTACAGAGTAAGGGTTAGGGACCAGCTAACCAGAAATTGTCGGATGAAAAATGGCTCTGTCAGTCATCTGAGCAGGACATACTAAGTTAGTGTAGGGCTCTGCTGCCAGGTGTGTGTGCAGATTTATATATAGGCTATTTTTTCCCATATCTCCATAAATGAGCAGTCCACACATTCAGCCTCTTAACAGATCTTCTCCCTCAGACCGAAGCTGTGAAGGGGGTATTCCAGTCTGGGGGCCATCACTGGCAATTCATACCTATCACATTCACCTCAGGTTCTCTGGGAGAAACTCTTTAGCTGAATTGTTTGAGGAAGCTGGGAAGGCCTATGTGATGATACCACCAGGATCTTCTGTTTCTCTGGAGGATTTCCTGTCCTCTGCATGCACGAATCCTGGGCCGTCTCTGGGTTTCTGTGCACCAGTTCCAATACTCCTCTGTGTCTTACCCTTCCCTACATATGCGGGTTTTTAGAGGGTCCTGGGGGTGATCTAGGAAAAATATGACCATAAGAGGCAGTTGCACATAACAAGCTTTATAGGTGGCACTCAGACAGGGTTGCATGAGGGGCCAGGTGTCTCCCACAATGAGATTGTCCAGTGGCCACAGTGAGCAGAGGACCTACCATCCAGAAAGGGAGAAGGGAAAGAGGAGTCCTGGGGAAGAAGGGGGTCTGAAGGGGGTCGCCTATTTAGGTGATATTGCTCAGCTGCACAATGGGGAGTCTCCAGGTCAGAGAACCCCAAAGGACTGTAGCAAGTTGGGGTCCTATAACCACAGAACTTTATTTCATCAATGGTCAGCAGATGTAAGGTTAGGCTTAGTGAGGCATGCAAAACATACAGGTTCTAAATGGTTAAAAATCATCTTGTTTGGGCTATTTTTAAGATAATTGGATATGTAAAATTTGAGTTAGATGCTGGTAGGCTTTTGACGTTATGGGTCTCAGCCTGCAGTGATGAAATCAAACACTGGCCCAGGCCAATACACAGAAGCCACCTTCAGATCATTCGTGTAGCTCCGTGAGTTCGAGGTGTTCTTCCAAAGACCATGATGAGGCCACGCCCTGAGCTGAATCCCTGTGGTCCTCCCACAAGGAGAATAAACACTTAACAAGGGAGAGTCTGCGTGGCCATTGGGAAGGACACGGCACAGTGCGACCTCAGACCACACCCACCCAATTCCTTACTTGGGATCACAGTGACAGATCTCTTCCTACCTGGGAAACATTACCTGGCCTGGAGCTCCTTAGCCGGCTCCTGCCTTCACATCTGCCTCTTCATTTCCTGAGGTGGCTATAGTCAGTTTGAAGAAATGTCACTTCTTCCACTTGCCTTCACCAATAGAGACTAGACTGTCTGAGCTGGAAAGGTCACAGGAAGTGCCCATGTTTCCAATGGGGAGTTTCATGGAAATGAAGTCTTGGACAGAATCTGAGAACAAAAGTTCCCAGAATCTGAGAACAAAAGTTCCCAGTAAACTTAGAAAATGCTTCATAATCTAGTCCCCTCTTAGGGGTCCACAAGACATTCAATGACCCATGATTATACTGGGGTGAGAGGTGAGACCATCTTGAGTAACCCATCCCTGGGAAGACTGTTGAAAATACCTTGCTGGGAAGGAAAATTCAAAAAAGTCTTGGGGTCCCCCAATCATTGAGGAGTTCACAAGGCAGTGAAATCCAGAAGTTCGTGGTATTTTGATTTCGTTACGGTTGCACATGGCAAGGGATGGATGAGGTGAGAAAGAGAGGGAGAGGGCGGCGAGAGCAGCTGTGAGAATGATGTGGAAGCAATAGACCACTGAGATCACGCAGCGTCTCCCCCCAGGTCAAGGGGACCAGAACGTTCAGTGCACCGTTACTCTTCTGAACTACGTGCCGCCATGCTCGTGGCGTGGGTTGTAGGGATTCTCAGATTCAAAGTCACGTCACTCAATCAGTGAACTGCCGGCTCAGTCAGGGTTCCTCAAGATTAGTAAAGGTCCAGGTCGCTCCCTCTCCTGCAAGTCTTCTTGTGCATTTAAATAAGCATAAAATACGGTTACCAAACTCACGATCTATGTAAGTGCTTGTTTCACCATGAACATTGTGGGATGCACAGCTTCATTCGGTCCTGGCCTGGACGTGTGACTCCACTTGGAAACAGCACACATGATGAAGCAGGGCCTGGCTCGTGACCGCCAGCCCCTTCCCGGGCAGGTCCTGTGTCCCCTTCCCCCACTTAAGCCAGGAAGTCACATTCGTCATGATGAAGGCGTGAGGTTGATGTGTGTGATTATTAATCACGATTAGCCCCATGATAGGTTCAATTCCCTGCAAGTTTATTTTCCCCTTTTATGTTGAAAACAAGTGTAAAGAAAATTATTTCACGCTGCCTCCTTCAAGCCATGCAGCCTTCCAGGTTCTGCTTTCATTTTTGTGACCGGAACTTGGGGTACGGCTCAGAGTGGAGTTCCGTGGTTAAGAAGACAGGGGTGGCCTCAGCTGTCAAATCTTACATTTGGTGCCACGATGTGCCAGCTGCGTGCCCTTGGGTACTACCTCCACCTCTTGGTGCCCAAGGGGCTACAGGAGCACGTTCCTCCTGCGATGCTGTCAAGTGATAAATGAGAGACTGAGCACAGCTCCTGGGGAGTGTCCCTAGATTGCAGGTATCTGTAACATTTTCCCAAATAACCCCATTGTTGATTTTCTCATTTCACTACATTATCTTCCGCAATGTTATTTTTAATATCTACATAACATTTCATCTTATCATTGTCCCCAAATTTACCTAATCATTTTCCTATTGCTTAGAATTTAGAATGTTCGTATAGGAATTTCCTTCATCATAAAGAGTGCTGCAATACATACCTGTAGAGCCAAATTTTTGCATATCCATGACTATTTTAAGATACATTTCTAAAATTTTAATTTTGAGTGAAAATTCTAAGGTAATTATGCCATGAGGCACATGGTTACCTCTGAAGTCTCCTGGATTGGGTATTTCCTAGTCCTTTTTTTAAAAAAGATCCTACTTATTTATTATTTTTAGAGAGAGGGAAAGGGAGGGAGAAAGAAAGAGGGAGAGAAACATCTTTGTAAGAGAGAAACATTGATCGGTTGCCTCTCTGAGGTGCAACTGAGGCATGTGCCCTGAATGGGAATGGAACAGGCAACCTTTTGCATTGTGGAATATCACCCAACCCACTGAGCTACATGGGTTGGGACAGGTATTTCCTAGTTTTTAACAATAAAAAGTGAATGTACTTGACGTTTCGCCCAATGTTGCTTCGAACCTCTCAAAAGGATTTGGCTTTTGTCTGTGAACTTTCCCGGCTTTGGTTGAAATTTTACTCCTGATGAGCGGTTCAGGGACTCAGAGACGATGAAAACACCTGCAACTGTGTTCCTCCAGCTCAGAGGTGCGCTCCAGGGACCACGGGCACAGTGGTGCATCGTGGCAATTGTTCTCCCAGGTTCCCTTCCAGAACAGCTTATGGGGGCCTCCTTTTTGCAGGAGATTAATGTTCCACAGTCATGGCCTTGTCTGCCTGAATCAAGCATTCCTTTGGCCTCTCCTGCCCTTGTCCCCCAATGAGGACAACCACTGACATTACGCCCAGACTGCCTTCCTCCCTGCTGTTATGCCTGGTCTGCGGGGCCCAAAAAGTCCACGCCTTCCTCTCTTAGTCCATCCATTACTGTGTGGCCAGCTAGCTCACACTGCCTACCTCAGTGATCTTATCCCCAGCTGGAGTAGAAAAATGTCCCTTAGGAGGAAGAGTCTTTGGAGAGTTTCAGAGTTTTTAATCCCAAGTACAAATCCGTTTCGGAAGCTCTGTTGCTTAAATTGTTCTTGAATCCTTTCTCTGCTGCCTCATGAGATGTCGGAGGAAGGACCGCCTCC
Source organism: Micronycteris hirsuta (assembly GCA_004026765.1). NCBI lineage: Eukaryota > Metazoa > Chordata > Mammalia > Chiroptera > Phyllostomidae > Micronycteris > Micronycteris hirsuta. Next base: position 52,203 of record PVJI01003038.1, read on the forward strand.
TCCCCCTCCACTTGCATCTATGGAATCTGGCTTTCCTAAGTAACATTGCACTTGGGAACAAGGAATCCTTTGTACTTTGTACTGTTCCGATGGCACAGCATCGTCATTCTGTACTTGATCTCTCCCACAGGTGAAGGAGCAAAAGATGCAACTTATCCAAAGAAGAATGTATACATTCATGTAATTTAGGGGACAGCTTGTGCCCACTTGAGTTTGTGTGTCTTAGCTGCTCTCCACCTGCTTCTGTGTTGTTCGCTGGGAACACCTTTCAGGGCCTTGGAGGTCATGTGATTTCAAACATGTCTATTTACAAAGGGATCTGCTCGTAGAAGGTGAGCTGGCTCTTTCAGGTTCTTCTTTTCTCCCTTCTCCTCCCCTTCCCTCTCTTTCCCTTTTTCCTCCCTTGCTACCCGCCTCCCTCCCTTCCTTCCCCTTCACCATCTTTCCCCTGTCTGCTTGCCTGCTTGCTCTTTCAGTAATCAGTTGCTCTAACCTGAGGTCAGAAGGGTCAGGAAGAGACTGGATGTGGCAATAACCTGACATTTGAGGACCCTTCGGACCAGCTGCGCCAGGAACACCCACACGGCTGCTGGCTGCAATGAGACAGGAAGGGCCTCATGTGTAGTGCAAACACGCCCAGATACTGACCGAACGCCTGGTGAGACAGACACTCCAAAGACAACTTCACAAACTGGGCAAAGGCCCAGTTGAGACTGCCTCTGTTTTCTGACTGGGGAGTCTGCATAATGGAAAAATCACAGGTTTGCAAACCAGAGGAACTGGCTGCAGGTTGCAGCCGCGGCACTTCCACGCTGGTCCCTGGAAGGAACTCTGCAAATTCTCCTCGCCTCAGTTTCTCCACGTAGAAGATGGTCCTGATGATGCATTGCTGAATAAAACAGGACATGAAAGAGCATTTTAGTTGCTGTAAGTGCGTTAGAAAGGGCCGCCTCCCACTTGCCGAGTCTGCCTGGATTCCACTCCCCAAGGACAGCCAGCAGCAGCAGCCCTGTGAAATGACTGTCGGCTCCAGGGATGAGCCACATGGCACTGGTGCTGCACAAGGGAGTGTCACAAAGCACCCCAGCCCCCCTCCCCTCACCCCTGCCACCCCCAGTCCTGCTGGCAGGGCTGCTTAATGTGGGAGGGGGTGGGGTTCAGAGGATGGATGCAATCAGTGGAGGTTTCAGGACATTTTCTAGGTTTATTAACAGAAAAAGAAACAGGAATCTATAAATAGGTGTAATGTGTTGGGATCTTTGGTAAATAAAAGAAATGAGATCATCCAGTGTCTGTGGAAGCAACATGAGAAAGGTACGGATGTGCTGGACAGAATCTGGAAGGAGCACAGTAGGACGCAAAACATCACAGTGTGGAGCGCGAGCTCTGCAGCCGGAATGCCCGGTTCACTCCGTTCTTCCTTCGTGGGGTGTCTTGAGAAAGTCACTCGATGTCTTGCTGTGCCTCAGTTTCCTCTTTCATAAAAGAGGGTGATGGGATGGAGTGCATATTTCATAAGGTTGTTGCAAGGATTAAATGATTTGATTCATGCCAAATTTCAGAATGGTGCTTCGCACATAGTAAGTTCCAGCTAACCATAAGCTACTATTGCTATAAGTAATTTTTTCCATGACTTAGAAACGATTTGTGGCTAATAAGTGAAAATAGCATGGTGCAGCCAAAAAGCTCGAGTGTGGGAATTAGTCTATCTGAAGTGATTTGATGGTGTTTCCTCAGGAACTTTGCCTAATTCTCATTTTCCCTTCTGAAAAGATGAGGATTACAACAAGAATGATCAGGGTGATTTGGTGAATATTCTATTCATTATTAGGGCAAGTGGCCTGGTGGGATATTCTCTGTGACCCCGAGGACAGACACACTGCTCAACGCCGATGCGGGGAGGGGGGTCCTGTTTTGCAGAGGAGAGGGCCACGGGGAGGAAGGAGAGAGAGGACCAGGAAGGCATTTCCTTGAGTCTGGCCTGGTATGTGAGGACAGGTGTGCTGGGGCCTGGTGCCAGGCGGGTGGGGGGAGTGGAGTGCAGCAGTGACCAGCCCTGGGGCCTCAGAGCCTCAAGGAGCACATAAGACAGGACACAGCCAAAGCCAGCAGGTTCTCCAGGGCTTCTCTGCCAGAGATGGGTGGCCGAAGGAGTTCCTGAAACATGGAGTTCATGGAAGGAGGAAGAGCTGATCAGAAGCAAAATGCATGCGCACCCTTCTTCTTCTGAGCAGAACTGATCTTCTCAAAGGTCTCCAGGCTTAATCCTGGCCTGGGGGGCAGGAGCCCTCAGCATCTCATTGTGGGGGGCACTGTAGGAGGCAGCTGTCTGGAGAGGCCCCCAAACCATGCTCACAGGTCCCCTCCATGTAGGACTGAGGTAGGATTGAGGGAGGCTACTCTCTCTCTCTCTCTCACTCACACACACACACACACACACCCCAAATGTGCACATACCCCTGATGTGCTTAGCAGGACTGTAAACTGTAACTTACAGAATGCTGCACCCCACACTGGGCTTGCCTCAGTTTGGGCTCCACAGTGGAAGGCAGCTGGAAGGAAACCAGGAACCCTGTGCACCATATGACAATCTGGCTGGACACTGGACCATCCTGGGGAATGTTAACCATACCTGAGCCCCATCTCAGACCGGAGTGGCACCTGCTAGGGCACAGGCCCAGGGGAGGCCATTTGCAAAGCTCTTGGGTGATTCTAAACAGCTGTTCAGTGCTGAGAACCACTGTTGGCAAAAATAAAAATGACTTACCCAAAGGGAAGAGGCGAACTCATTTCACTGGGATTGGGGCAGCTGGCTGGGAGCAGTACAGGGGAGAGGCTCATTTGGACCTTGCCCTCCCACCCCAACTGCCTGAGCAGCCCAACAAAACAGAGTCTGTGGCCAAGGGCACTTCTTCAAACTCTACAGGGTGCCCCAGAGTGGGGGCCCCTAACATAAGAGGTGGGGAAATTGCCAGAATTTCTGGAAATTCGTTCAATAAAACCAACTCCCCTTGTCTTGGAGTTTCCACCCAGGGGAACTTGCAAGAGATGGAGGACTCTTTTTGAGAGCCTGAAGGACTATAAGCTACAAAGAGCCTGAAGAACACCTTGTCCACCTCTCCACGACTTTTCAGTTGCTCTCTTAGCCTATCCTGCCTGAACGGTTAGAATGTTTTCAACAGAGGATTGTTCACTTGCATTGAATTATCTCATGAAGATCAACATCAAATAATGGCTGGGTGACAGAGACATTTGATTCCGTGGGGTGTTGCTATGAGAGATAATCTGCACAATGTCTGAGCCCCTTAAAATGATGCTGTTGATTGAAATTATCTGTCTGTACACATAACACCATGGACACGACCCTTCACACAGTATTTTTCATCTTTGCAGAATTCACTGGGAGGTGGGGGTTGGGCACAGAGAACCCAGGAGTCCTCTTCGCTATTACACAGGCTGGCACGGCCAGTGAGAACAGCCTGGGCATCACAGGCTAAAGCGTACCCAGAGCTCATCTCCTTGTGGATTTCAGGTTCTCCGTGCCCTGCAGGACCTCTTGGGATCACTAAGTTCTGGAAAGTGCACAAAGCTGGGCACTGTCCCTTTAAGTAGTAGAGGCTGAGACACTCTCAGGCCACCATGACATATTCCAGCCTTGAACCAGCCCCTGAATAACTGGAAGGACGCCTGGTTTGGCTTTCAGTGACGGGGAGCACTACCAGGGAACATCTCGGGAGTCTGGTTGGAAGCAGCAGGGTTTGGTCTGCCAGCTGCTGGCCTCTCTGCTGCCCTGTGGGGAGGGCCTTGCCTTCACATCTTTTGCATTTGACTGCAAAGAACACGGAGAGGAGGAAGGGGTAACACTGTTTGGCCCGGTGAGTTTTATTGCAAACTGTGCCTCTGGGTGGTGTATATTTATGCTTTACGGAGTGTTTGTTGCCCAATTCCTCACCCCCCGCAAACCGTGAATGGGATTGCAGTGGAGACAGTGTGTTTGTGTTGGAATTGACTGGGGAGTCAGAGAATTTTTTTAAATCCTAGGTTAGGAGCTGGATAAGCTGGATATGTGCTGAGAATGTCTGAGGGCATCTAGAACGCCCCATACATCAGATCTGAAGGGATAAGGGGGTCTGGATGCTCCTTTCCTGGTGGGAAACAGCTCTGCATATACGCCTGGCAGGTGATCTCACAGTGGTAAGCAGGTCAGAGAGAAGCTTCCACCTGTAGCGGAGCCCTGGCCCGCCCTGGGTGTGGCAGTGCTTACTTGCGCTGCACTGAGCAGCAGCACTTCACACTCCACCACTGGGGGGAGACAGGGGAGGTATGAGGGATGGAGGGTTCACAGGTTCTGCAGCCCACGCTGTGGACCTGGCATTGATTAAAATGTTGGATTCAAAAGAAGGGAAGACATGAGCTGTGCCTTATAGTATGTGCACTTTTGTAGGTGTATAGGCTTCATTTAAAAATTTAGTTGGGGGGAAAATCCTGAGTTAAATATGCTAATATTTGTAAAGTGCTTAGAGTAGGACTGGGTACATAGTGACCACATAAATGTTTGTAAATGAAGTAAATAAAAGTCTAAATGGCATAAAGCAAAGCAGTAACGCTTAGGGCAAACCTCACTATCAAATGACCCAGGGAGAAGACAAAACACTTCCGTTTCTTAGTCATGCCACTCGCATGCGCACTTTCCCAGTGGGAGTTTGGAGCTGTCTGAGGTCCAGGGGCGGTTGGACTTGCTCCTGAATTTGTCGCGGTGGTTAAATGTGATGTCACAATAAGAATGGTGACAATTTACTGGACACTGGTCCCTTATTATGTTTCAGGCACCATGCTCACTGCTTCACATCTTTTAAAATAGGCATTTTTGTCCTGTTTGGAGAGAGAAAAGAGAAGCTCAGTGAGCTTAAGCTGATTGCCCAAATTCGTAAACCCTGAGTGAGCAGGGTTTGCTGAGCCCAGGGCCTAACCACTGGCCCACACCACCTCTCGCAGACCCTGTGTAAAGTCCTGTTAATGTGCCTGCCACATGATGGGTGTTGAACACAATTTTTACTAAGATTCTTCTTTTTAACCTGATAGTATAATACTTTTTAAAATACCACAGTTGGAAAAAATTTTCAAATAACTTACTTTCGTTTAAAGAATATGCAATTAGCAGCTACTTTCAAATGGTAAAATAACGTGGAATGTGACTTGAATCCTTTAGAGTAATGAGGTTTTATGACACAGTTCACTAGCAGGTAAATGCGTGTGTGTGAAGCGCATCAGCAGGCAAAGACGTTGAACTGCACATTCGGGCTCTGTATCCCTGCATCTAGGCTGGCCTTCCGGAGTGTCTTACTTGAGCGCATCTTCGCCACGCCCGGAAGGGCTAGCCTCCCTCCCAGTGACGCTGGGCGGACCAAGTTCAGGCAGCTATGAATCAGCTGATTTCCCTGGCTGCTCTTCCCCCACCTCAAATGGCCAACTCCCCACCTCCCGGCAGGGCCGCCAGCCCAGCCTGGGAGCCAAGCCAGGCAAACTTTGCTAGGAGCTTACCGGGTTGTGTTCTGGTTTTGCCCAGGCTGGGAGGAGCTGGACCCCAGGACAGGCTGTCTCACAGTTGCCAGGACTCTCCTTCTGCCGACTAATTCTCATCCAAAAAGAGCCGGCTAGATGCGTCCACTCCGATCCTAGGAACCCGACGCGCGGTCTGCGTGCAGGCACTGGTAACAGCCGCGCGCGCAGTGCCGATGTGCCCAGCGAAGGAGACTGGGCAGGCCCGGGGCGCCAGGCCCTGAGAGAATTGGGACATCTTCCAGGGCTGAAGTGCCAGCGCCCTTCCCCTCCCCTCACCCCAGTACACGAGGAATCCAGCCTCGGTTCCCAAGGGAACTCAATCTGTGCGAGCCCAGCGCTGCGCATCCATGGGGGCGAACTCTGGCTAGCTTTTCCTACGTGGGCTGAGGGGGCTGAGGGGGCAGGGTGGCCAGTTTATTGGTCAATACTTGGTTTCCATGAACTCGATGGTGAGAAAACTCAGCTGCCTCCTAGTTAGTTTCGAGTAAAAGTCGCAGCGGTTTTGCAGAGATCAACTTTTCTCCTGCGGCGCATTGAAGACCAAGTAACTGTCTCCTGCCCCCACCCGCCACTTTCTGCCCTTTCTCCTCCCGGAGTCCCGCCCTCTTGCACACGCTGACCCAGGGACACACCCTATTGCAGCGACGCAGACAGGGCGTTGTTCCCGTTAAAGGGGATCGCCAGGAGCCTCCCTCTGGCCCCTCGCTTTGCGATCGCAGCCCCGCAGCGCAGCTGTCTTTGCGGACGCCAGCAGCCAAGAGAACGCATCGAGTTTGAGCCTGAGGCTCCTCTGAGGATCGGGGACAGCTATCCCTCTGGGCTGTAAGTGCTTTGGTAGGGAAAGTGGAGGAGGTGGTGGAGAAACGTGGGCATCTTCTGTCGATGGTGCCAGAAAGCGTGGAGCAGGCGCAGGCTTGAGGCTGGCCAGGTCCCTGAGCCACGGGACGCGGGCGGACAGACCACGGTCTGCCCCGTGTGGTTCCAACGGGGTTTGTAGGGATACAGAGTGGGGTGCCCTGCGGTGTGTAAAACGTAACGGGCGCGGGTGTTGGGTCAGAATCCCGGGCAGGGGCGGAGCAGTTTTCGCCTCGCCGGAATGGAGGCTACTCGGGGACTCCTCGGCAAACCAGTGCCTGCCCTAGACGTCCGGGGGTACTGTAGTTCCCCACGTTCCAGCTCTATGCCCGACCACCCTCCTCTTGACGCGACGGGGCACTAGGAGCCACTGGACTTAATTTAAACCTTCTGGGAGACATCAGAAACTCGTGCTTATTTCTTCTTGAACATTCCTAGATTTCTTTGAATGTGTTGCTTGTGGAGGGGAACGGAGGGCCTGGGATTGGGTACTTTAAAAAACAAGTTATGAAACGTCTCCCTGGCCCAAGACTCCACCCTGAAATGGTCCCCAAACACGCAGCTGGTCTCCCAGCTTTACACACCCTCTAACGGGCCGTCCCGGTCTTCAGCTCCCCGCGGTCTGTAAAATGAGGGGCGAGGGCCCACAGCTGCGGATAGATGTCTTGCAGACTGCGGCCCGCTGCAATTCTCCTGGGACTCAGCCCTCCACCCTCCACCCTCCGCCTCTCCTTCCCACCGGACATTTGCTCCGCTCCATCCACAAGGGAGGCTTAGTTCACAAGACACCCTTTAGAACTTAGAACTGGAAGGTTAAAATTGGCTTTTTCAGAAAAGAGTTCTTGGTCCCAGGTCTGCTGGTCCGGGTAGCATCCCGGCTCCTTGAGCCGCGGGCCCTGCGAGGCCTTGTGCTCCCTGGGGCCCAGAGCGCCGGCCCCGCCCACAGGGCTGCGGGAGGCAGCGGACCGCGGGCCGGGGCGGCAGGGCCCGGGTACCTCTCTCGGAACATTCTTTCCTTCTCACACTGCCCTGCGCACTCTCCGGAGCCTCCAGCGTCTCTCGCTGGCTGAGCTGGGGCCAGGACGGCTCCCCGGTGCTGGCAGAACTGAGTGGAAACTTGGAGACTCATGGAATGCGGAGCGCGCAGGGATCTGGGAAACCAACTGCCCGCGGCGCGCTCTCCCTCGGAGCCCGCCCCAGGTGTCCCCAGGCCTCTTGCAGACATCTGGGCGCCTAGCCCCTCGCCCCCACCATCACCCAGTAAGGGAGCGTGCGCTCTGTCCGCTTCCCCAAGTTGGGCTGTCTCTGGGAAGCGCCCGGGGTGGGTGGAGGCGGGCTGTGGCCGCTGCTCGCCATTCTGGAAAAACCTCTCCTCCTGCACTGACTTACCACATTTTTTTTTCCCAAAAGCAAAAGTTGTTCTGTCGCAAGGGGACCCCCCCCTCGTCCCCCAATACTCCGCCCCTCGCCGCCCTGCTGCGCGCGGGGCGGGTATCCTGTGGTCCGCGGCTGCCCCCTCTCGGCCGGCCGTGGGGAGGCGGGCGGGAGGGCGCGGCGCCAGGCCCGGGAAGCGCGGGGACCTTCCTCCGCACTGCCCCCCGCCCTCACGTCCAGCTTCGGCTCTTTCCTGGCAGGCAGACGCTCCGCTGAACAGAACTTGCCGCCAAAATGCTCCTCCTGTTGCTGAGTATCATTGTTCTCCACGTCGCGGTGCTGGTGCTCCTGTTCGTGTCCACCATCGTCAGCGTGAGTGCCGGGCGGACAGCGGGGGCGGCCGGGCACCCCGGGCTCTCCCGGTGCTGGGGCCTCCGGAAGCCCCGATCCCACCGGTGCCCTCTAGCTCAGGACGGCGCGGTTATTTGCAGACAAGAAGCCTCAGCTGCCCCAGGGCATTTTGCAGTTTCTGGCAATCTGCGCCTTTTCGGTTGTTTTGAGAAAACCAGAGCAGATTAAGGGGTAGGAAGGAAGCAGTCACTGGACTGGGTTAGCTGCCCAGGCCCCCTTTTAAGCCCAGTAATTTCAGTGGAGGTCCAGGGCCCCCAAATCTTTATTTGGTAAAGTTGTTTAGCGGTTTTTCTTGATGCAGGTTTGTTGAGGAAGTGGAGTATTTATGAAGATTTGCTTTTTCCAAATGGGATGGGTGGCTTAGTGCACAAAACAGCCTTTAGGACTTAAAGTTGGGAAGTTAAAATTGGCTTTTTCAGAAAAGAATTCACAGTCTCAGGTCTGCTTTTTGATGTGGACACAGGACCTTCTTAGACAAGTCCCCACTGCAGGGACAGGCCAAGAGGAGAACTCAGTTCCAAAGCCAGCAGCATCAGGCAGATTGGATTCTGAACTTACTGTCTTGGCTGTGAAGAGAAGAGCAGCCCCCGGCAGTTAGGTGCTTTGCTTTGACTTCTTCATAGGAGTCGAATCCCAGGCCTGATATCCTTGTCTGTTTAAAATTTTGAGAAATAATTCGGTCCGTGAAAAATAATTCTGTCCCGGATTTGTGAATTTTATAAGCATCCGGGTTTATCATTTGTAAGCATTTTACAGCATTCTAATTGTGCCTGACAACCTTGTCGAATTGGTAGGGATTATAAATAAGGAAATGGGCTCAGAGAGGTGGTGGGCAGGGAATGACGCCCAGAAGCCCGAGGGAGGAGAGACGGCTTGAGTACAGGGGCCCTGGGCGACTCCTTCTACTGTAGTACACACCTCTGCACATAACGGTAACTTTTGCATGTGTGCGTGTGGTACTTTTCCATTGACAAAATGCTTTTTACTTGCAAAAACTGGCCGCTTCCTCAACAGGATGTTTGAGCCAGACCAATACCTCTCCCTTCTCCAGCATGACTGTGACCTCTGGCTGGGCAGCACTGGGCAGGCCAGGGGCAGGCCGGGCAGGCAGGCGGAGGAGGCTGCTCTTTGCTTTGCCTTGGTCTTCTCCCTCCCCTTTCTGTCGCTCCTCACTACCTCAGCTGATGTAGAATGTCCGGTTCTTTCCAGGAATGGATCGTGGGTAATGGACACGCGACTGACCTCTGGCAGAACTGTAGCACTTCTTCCTCAGGCAGCATCCGCCACTGTTTCTCATCATCAACAAACGGTGAGACTGGCACTTTGCTCCAAAAGCTTGTCCTTATCAGCCCTTGTGTTTGGAAGACATAAGCTTGAAAGTTGTTGCCGGGCTTGGGTGGAATGTGACGAGGGCCTTGAATGAAGACAAAAGGAGAGGGGCAGTAGTTTCACTGGCTAGGCTAAGCTCCTGGGTATTGTTATCCATTCTCGGTACCCACAGAATGGCCTTGCACTCCCCCTTATTGCTTAGGGTAATGCTTCTTGTGAGTCAAGATGTATGGACACAGATAAACAATAAAGGAGGCACGGTAGCAAACACTGGGGTAACCCCTTGGGACTTTGGTTTGGTGGTTCTCTCGCTGCAGAAATGTCCTTCCTCTTCCTGTTGTAGTGACAGTGGGGCTGTCCCAAGGACAGTAGGGCCAGCTTTGGTCCCCAAGGTACCAAACTGCCTTTCCAAGTCTTAGACTCAGGAATGCCATTTAGTATCAAAACGTTTTGAGTGTTTCTCTGTGCCAGGTGGAAGCTATTTGCAAACCCTCAGCTGAACCTGGGAGGGTCCTTTACCCCGAAGATTGTGTTTCTCCTCTGTCCTCAGCCTCATTGCTTGTGAGATACTGGAAATCAGGCTCTGTTGGAGTTAAGTTAAGGGGCTAACTGGCAGTGGAAGGACCTGCTAGATGCCTCAGGTTCTCAGAGGGGAGGAGTGCTCAGCAGGGGGCCTTATGCAAGATGGAAAGGCTGAGGTAAATAGGATGCATTCTTTGTGGTGGCTGGGTGATGCTCAGTGGCGACATGGACCTTGGAAGGAGCCTCAGTGCTTGGTGCTGAGGGCACAGTGAGCCTGGCTTGGCATACACCTGTGTTCCAAAGGAAGTGTCCTCGTCCTGGAGAGGGCAGTAGGTACAGATATGACAGTGCTTTGCTGACATCCTGGGTTTGAAAAACCAATAACATACAGTTTTTGATATGGATGCAGTGACTCATAAATCCAATATTTCTGTTGAAGATGTTATGCTCAGTGGAAGAAACCAATTTAGATCCAGTTCCTCAAAGCAGGCAGTGAAGTACCCCTTAGTTCAGGCTTTGCACAATGCAGTTTCTTTGCTGGGCTTTGCCTCCTAAGGGCTCTGCACCCACTAGCACCTAAGCTGTTGCTGAAGCATTCCAAACCAGACATATCGAACCTCAGTATAACGGGAAACTGCTGGAATAGTCATTTGGTAGTTTACATGGGGAGAATGGGCAAGGAGTAGAAAACCCTGCTTTATGTTTCCACTTTCCCCGGGGGAAGAAAAGCAAGGCCCTGGTGTGTATTGAAAGGAGCAGCCCTTTATCTTTTGTCTAAGAGCATGAAGGCTACTGAATTAAAACCATCCTACAAATTGCACAGTGGGATTGCATGGTGAGTTGCAAGTAAATAGTCACAAGGGCCTGAGAGTCTGAGATAGTACTGCTTGTCCCCCAAACCACCAGAAGTGGTGTCTCCCCGTTCAGGGTCAGCTGAAGTGCCCTGAAAACTCAGTTCTGTATCTACTCACTCGCTACTGACACCTGGTGGTCACAAGTGGTGATGCAGTCCAGAAGGCAGGCTTTCCCTGAGGCCAAACCTTGTCCACCAGCAGTTCCCAAGTGGCATGTGGCCATGCCGGGTTGACATGGAATCCTGGACGCTTAGGCCAGGAAGAAGGCAGGTTGGGCAGGCATGTTGAAACCCAGCTAGGTTTCAGCAGAAATGAGGTGGTGGAGGAGCAGCCATCTAAATTGTGCTCAAACCATCTGCAGGAAGGAAAGCAGAGTTTGCCTCATGGCCTGTTAATGCATTTGACATCTGCAGTTTTTTTTGTTTTTGTTTTTTGACATCTGCAGTTTTAAATAGTCATTATTCTATGCTAGAAGCAGATCTCAGAGGGGCACTCATGTTATCCCATCAGAAAATTTCTTACCTCTCAGTTGGTTCTCTCTGTGCCAAACGCATCTTCTAGGGTTTATTTATGAGGACTTGGTGTTTCTAGCATGGTTAGTTTCTGTGGGGGCCCCGGAGTGTGGGTTCTCCTCATCTGCATTCTTCGGGCAGGGCATTTTGAGGAAATATGGACATACCCTTAACAGACTTGTGGTGTTTGGACTTGGGCTCACGTACTAAATTAGAAGTTTCCATTTCGGCGTCCCCACTAGTCATTATCTCTGATGACATCTCACTGATGCTAAGGGGTCAGCATGTGTTACAAACTTCGGCTCTGGTGGGACTGAATCCTCTGGGCTTTTGTTGCCTTTTTGATTCGGTTTACCCATTTCTGTGGCAGACAATGGGGTGAAAAATACATAATTTTAAAAAATTAGACTATCTTTAGAAATGAACTGTATCAATTGCAAACTATGTACCTTGGTCTGAACTTGCTCTTGCAATATTTGGAACATGCTTTTTATTTTACTAAAATCAAAAGTAATTTGTTACTGATAATGATTCATGCAGAACATGTTGCAAGTATGTTCTGTGAAAATACGTAGGTTTACACGACTTGTTATTTTTCTCTGAAGGGCTCATTCTGCGGGGCCGCGGCATGACGCCTCTCTGGGGGTTGCCGTCACTTTGTTTTCATGTGAATCGCACCCCTTGCCAGGTTAACTGTGTGGCAGGCAAACAGCTATGTTATATTGTTGGAAGGAGCCATACCAGATCTTTCCCCCAAGTTGCCTCTTTATTAGAAGTGGTTTTAGATTTCTTACAAACTGCCCTCAACTCTGCCTGCTTTTCCATATTTAGGCTTTGTTTACTTACTTTCTGCTCCCATCCTGATTCTGGCTGCCTGTAAGGGCGAAAGAGGTTTACTAGGGGCACATCCCTTGTATTGGAATGCCTCTTGGGTCCAGGGAATCCAAGGACTTAGGAAACAAGCATGTTGCCCTTGATGGTCCTGAGCCTCTTGGATCAGTCAGGAGGTCTTTAGAGAGGGATGAATCACTGTGAAGGCAGCTTAAGCCAGATGCCCAAGGAGTGGGGGCAGGCAGGCAGTGCCAGAGTTCAGGGAGGAAGTGGAAGGGAAGTGTTGCATGGGAGGTGGAATTTGATCCATCCTCCAAAGCATGGGTAGGGTTTAAATAAACACAGGCAAAGAGGAGGATATTCCCTATCAAGGCAATGGCGTGACCTAAAGCAAAAGGAAAGCAAGGCGGGAGATGTGATTAACCAGCCAGCTAGCATTCCCGCTTGGATTAGGATTCATTGCATACAACAGAACATCCTCAAATGACAGTGGTTTAGATAAGATAGTTTATTTCTCTCTCTTTTAAAAGAAGCCTGGAAGGAGGCAATCCCAAGAGAGGTAAGTGAGTCAGTTTCCTGAAGTTGTCAGGTACTTTCTTGCTTATTTCTTTGCCATCTTGTGGCTTTGGCCCTCATCCTCATGGACCTAAAGGCTGCTAGAGCTCCAGCCATTTCATCCTTGCTTTAAGAAATAGGATGGAGAAAGGAGGAGGAGAAGAATGCATACACTTTTCTTTTAATGAAATATGTCCAGATGGACCACACACTTTTTTCTATCTCGTATCGGAACTGAGACACACAGCCACACCTAGTTACCAGGGAGGCTGAGAATGCAGTCATCTGGCCTTGTGGGGTGGATGGACCTCCCAGTAAGCTGCTTGACACACATCCCTCCTAGGCTTTGACCACTCCTCCCCATATCCAGTCATACTTTTGTACAGTAGTTCTGCTGGGTCCCATGCAATTTCAGAGCAGATTTGGAATTCTCGACTATTTCACCTCCACTGCATCTGTGACTCCATAGCAGCACCACACTCGCTCGCAGTGACCTGTGTCAGAAACTGTAGCATCCTTGGATGTTTCTGTCTCTCGAACCCCACCTCCCTAGACATTAATGCTGTCTTATTATTTCATGATGCCTCTTAAATTTTTGTTTTCGTCCAGTCCACATTCTCTTCTGAACCCCAGACCCGCACAGCCAGCTCCTACCACACAGGTCCACTGGGATGTCTCAGGGGCACCCAGGCCGGTCAGTATCCATTGTCCTCCAGCAAACTCACCCTTTGACCGCTCCTCATATGTGAGTGAGTGCTGCTGCACCGGCCGGCAAGTCCGCCTCGATGAGTCTCCTGTCTCCCTTCTCAGAGTCACCATAGGTCCCGCAGGCCATTGTCGTCCCAAGTCAGTTGCCGGCCCTCCTCACTGATCAGAGCCACTGCGTGGTCTTCCAGCTCCTACCCTGCATGCTCCTGTGTAACTCATTGTTCACATTGAATCCACAGTGATGTTTTTAAAAACCAAACCTCGTCCTATTACTCTTGAACTAAAACCTTTCAGAGACCCCTAAGTGGTTTTAACCTTCAGATGAAAATCTTTATAAGGCCTATAGAAATCTACCTGAATGATCTGCTCCTGTTTACCATGAAGTCGCATCTTCTCTCTTTCCTCCCTTTCATCTTGGAATTTCAGCCTTCTCTGAGTTCCTTGATCATGAACTTCCTGCCTCAGGATTTCCTCTCTGCCTCTGTTCTTTGGTTCAGAACTACTCACTGAACCCCTACCGGGTACCAGATACCATTGTAGATACTGAGGATACAAGAGTGAGCAAGGGCTTATATTTTCCTGGGAGAAACTGCCGATAAACATGGGCAATTTAGGGCACTGATAAGAACTACAATGAGAATAAAACAGGGTAATGTGATAAAGAGGGACGGGGGTGGGGCAGGGAGGGAGGCCTCTTGGAAGAGTGACCCCTGGAGGGTCAGAAGTCGGCCATAGGAGCATCTCGGAGATGGTCCAGGCAGAGGGGCCACCAAGGGAACGATCCCTGGGTAGGGACGGCACCTGGTGGAGTTGAGCCGAGGGCAGGCCAGAACCGTGGGAGCAGACGGCGAGGGGTAGGACATCGGGCAGCCCCTACGGCCTTCTAGACCCAAGTAAGGAGTTTGGTGTGTATGGATTTCACTTGACCTGCTCTGTCTTATATATGTCTCTTAACTGTCTGTTTTGATCCAAGTTAGAATAACAGTCCAGACCACTTGCAAGGCAGAATATATGAGAAATCTTACAAACTAGAATCTCACCAAGATAGTCCCAGTGATTACCCTGGTTGTGGATTCTCTGCACTTTGGTTGTGTTCTTTTCTTGTGCTGCCTTACTCATTTTCCTCATTGAGATCTTTTCTTTTCACAATCAGAAAATAGCTATGAGCAATTTTAGGTTAAGAGGTGAGTACTGAGTAACAGATAGGTTCTGTCTGCCTTGGTTGAGAAAGTGGGGGGTTGGGCATGGCAGGTGGGGCCCATCAGGTAGCGTCCAAAGCGGACATCCCCCTAGAGACGGGTGAGGCCAATCCCTGCAGCCTTGGTTTTCAAACTAATAAGATCTGGGAACCTCTGTCTGGCATCTGTGATCTGGGGTGCACCAAGCCTCCTCCTCAAGTCCTGAAGGAAGGAGCCCATCTTGCTGGGGTCCCTATATCACGGGTGAGTTTAAAATTCACTGCCCCAGGAGTTAACAAAACATTTGTCTTGCACTGAATGAACTAATGCTTTTGGTTTCAAAATCTCAGAATTATGCAAATTTTAAGTCCAAGTATACACAAGCGTTCTCCCATTCCATATTTTATCCATGTGGACGTGGTATGTCTCAGATGGGCAGAGGGCTGGAGTCCGGCTGCCAGCCACTTGGAAGCCTGGAGCAGGAAGGCACGGCCCTGGCCTTGGCCTGCCCCTCGGCATGGCCTTGCTCAGCTTCAGAGGGGCAAAGGAAGGCAGGGCCCAGATAGAGTTTGTCTTCAGTAAGAACCATCTCCCATTCCCTGTCCCCACTTTCAAAGCCCTCTCTTGTCTCGGAAGAGAGTTGAAAAACTTTCGTACTGAGATATTAGACACATGAAATGTATACATTCTTGAACCATTTTCATTTTTATAGAGGAGGTTTGTGTGCAACACAAAAGCATGGAGGAAAAAACGGGGCCTTCCTCCAGCCTGTCCCGATCCTCTGCCTGCTCTTGTGTCTGAAGGCAGCTGCGTACACGCACCCCCGTACCCCAGCAACAGCAAGTGGTCCTGTCCGCTGCAGAGCGTGGGCCAGAGTCAGGATCAGAGGCCCAGAAAGGGAGCCCCCATTGCCAGGCCTTCCACTGTAACAGCAGTGACGAGCTCCTGGCTATCAGCAGGCTGCAGGCAGCATCGGATCCACGGTTTGGATTGAAAATTAGAAAAGAAAAATCTTGCCAGTCTCAGGAGCCCCCAGCTCTAGTGCTCAGTGGTCACCTGTTGTCTTGGTCTCCTACGAGTTCAGACTTATCTTGTTTGTCCCTGCAGTGGCATTGTCGTTTCATCAAGGGCATCAAGAGACCATTTCCTCATCTGTGGCTCAGCTTTTGGGCAGGTTTTGGAAAACATGCGAGGCCCTCTGCATTTATGGTTCATGCTTTGCAACTTAAAATCTCTGTGGCTCCATGGGCCAGCCCACAATCTCTGCTCAAGTAATGGCTCTTGATTCACAGGCCATTATGACTGGCAGCAGAGGTCCAGGGGTAGAATGTGGTGTCCTAAGGCTGATGTTCAGCTCTTCGACTTTCCCGTCCAGTGCCCTAGCCAGGAGCTAATTTGGCATGCTCATTCAGACCTGTGCCTGAACCGGAAGGCCCTTGAAGCTCACAGACTTTGCTTTTCAAAAAATTTAAATCCTAGGATTTCACCAGAGTTGAGAAAGCACCCCTGGCATGATTTCAGGAGCAGGGACTAGCCATGATGCGGCCCGAGGGGGCAGATGTCAGTTTTCAGTGAGAAGAATGTTGGACAGGAAGCCTCTGAGTAGTCAGTTATTGACACACACATGGACTCCCAACCCTGACAGGACCCTGGGAGGTCTCTGGGTCCACCCCTTGGCCCTATCCCACCCAGCATCTGACCCTTCTGCAGTGTGCCTACCACGTGTTCATCTCACCAGGGCTGGGGAACTCACTACCTTTCAAGAGAGCCTCTTTCATGCAAAGAGCTAACAATGTGGTCTATTCATTTATTTTTCAAATTGGGTGCACAGAACTAAAAGACCCTGTTCTCGTGGAGCTCAGTGACTTGGGGGAGAGTGAGAATATACAAAATAAATAATATGGATGGTGGAGAACACTCCTTGGGACGTAAATAGGGTGACAGAGTAGAAGTTGCCCCTGGGGAGGGAGCAGCTGGTCTCCCCCTTTCATGGTCATCTGGGTTGAGACTTAAAAGACAGAGAGGGGCCGTCATGTGAAGAGCCACAGGACGAAGACCGCAGGGGGTGATGGGCAGGGCCGAGGCCGTGAAACAGGAAAGAGCTGATGTTTCTCAGTGGCAGGGGCCGGGTGGGTGACTGTGTTGGCTGGAGGGCAGCGCGGGGGCAGCTGGAGAGGGAGGGGGCAGTTGCCGGGGCCCGCAGGCTGTGGTGCCGAGAGGCACAACTGGGGCTCCACTGAAGGGCTGCGAGCAGAAGAGTGGCCCCATTTGGCTTGTGTTTTGCAAGCTTATTCTGGCAATTATGTTGAGAGTGTGGCATGTGAACCCCGCACTTGGATTTAGACATTTGTAGCACAAGGCAGAGGTCTGGGCTGGAAATTCAAATACGGGAACCCCTAGTCTATGCAGGGGGTGCTGCATGTCATGGTGCTGAAGGGGTAGGGGAGCCCACGGGAGGAGAGGGCAGGATGAACGGAGTAGCGTCCAGAGTGGAGTCTCGTGCTACTCCAGGGGTCACGGGGTACAGGGAGGGGTGAGCAGGTGAGATCGGGAACAAGTGGCCGGCGATGTGGGTGGAATGCTGTGAGATGTTGTCAGTTCAGAGATGACTTTGTTCAGCCCAGTCCGTCCCCTCTTTTGTCCAGCCATTTCTGGTTGTCTTTGTTCACGTCTGATGCACCAGACCAGGGCTTCCCTCGGGTATATGGCTTGTCCTTAATGAGTTTACAACTCTTTAGCATCCCTGCATTATTTCTTCAAACATGTGGAGACTCCAGTTTTATCTTCCAGGGGTCATGCTTTCTCTAGATGATGCCTCCCTCCTTCCTGAGCGGCTTCTCCAGAGCCACTGAGATGCCTCTGAAGGCCTTGAAGGCCTGCTGTGTAGGGCTTGCCTCTGGCGGGCAGGCAGGAGCATGCCCCGCCCCTCTGAAGCTGGGGGTGGTTGGCTTGGCAAGTGGCTGGTCAGGGGTTGGGGAATCTCTTTCCCTTCACCATACCTCTCTTCCTCTTCACTCTCTGCCTTCTGTGGATTCTAAGCATGAAGAAAGGCAGTAGCATCATTAGTTTATTAGTCTGCAAACATACTGTTGAGCTTCTTAGTACCTGCAGTGGGTTGTAGCGGAAACCCCAGTAGACTGGGCATGAGAAGCCCTTGTTTTTCTGCACTGGGGCTGCCTCTGACAAAACTGGGAAACTGGGGCAGGGGCGCTGGCAGCCTAAAAGAATGGGCCTGGAGGTAGGACCTGGAGTTGGTGCGCGTGCCCACGAGTCTCAGGGCCTTTTCGCAGTCAGGATGTAGTTGGGACACACGGGGATCCGTGTGGAGGCAGCCATGAGCCGGGCCTCAGAAATGAGTACAACTTAGGTGTGGGGAGGAGAGAAGGGTCATGGTTGTGCTTGGGGAAGAACATGTCAGGGGTTTACTGTGCTCCCGGGGCTGTGTTAATTCTAGCTCTTAATTTGCATGGTGCTTGGCCTTTTTCATACCTTAGGAATGAAAAGCAGAGGGGGCTTCTGATTATTTTTATATGGAGAATGCCTTCTAAACACAAAGATCTTGAAAGTGTCCCATAATCCTCTGTGCATTCTGCATTAGTACAGCTCATCGCTGGGTAATTAAGTGTCTTTCTTGTCTTCGCTGTCATTTTCTGTGGCCAAACCCAGCATTTCCAAGTGAGCTATTCTAAAAAAAAAAAAAAATTCTCTGATAAATTTAAAAGTTAAGCAGGCTTCCCCCTCCCCCACCCCCTCCCAATGGCAAAACTGTTTTATTATTTCATTGTTCATTGTAATGTCCAAAGAGGGAGGTGCAGATACTTGACCATGGAACCCACTCCCTCTATTTGTCCTCCAACAACAGTTCTTTGGGAAACACAACCTAACTGATTTTTCTATTACTATAGAGTTTTCCAACAGGGAATAAAAGAAGTCTTAATTATCAGGTAACTTCAGGTATCTCAGTGGTGGCATATTTCCTTTTCAAGTTCAAGGACTAGTTAGTAGAACAAGACAGTTGGTGTCAAACCACAAATACAAATTAGACTCCGAAAAACTGGTTCCTGTGCCTACTAGGAAGCCTCTTAACTCGGAGTGCAGTTAATTGGATGATTGTATCAGGTTTAGCAGAAACACCTGGACATAAAGATGCCTTCTACCTACTGAGCAGTTTGTGTTCGATAGCTGCCGGCCATAGGTTTTGCGCTAGTTCAAATGCCCCCCGTGGCAATGTGGTGACAGAGCCTCTTGTGTGGCTTCCCTATCATCGTGAGCTCCAGGTCCATGCCCGTGGGCTGAAGGCACATCTGTATTGTAGCTTTCCATGGGGGCTTGCATTCTGCAAGGGCCCCAGCAAAGCTGGCTTGAGACCTGAATCCTGTTTCAAAGCCAGCAGCTGGTCTGGATGGGGAGGGAGCTGAAACTCCTGGGGGAAGAGCATGCCAGGCCCTGCACATGTGCCAGCTGGTGGGCGAAGCTGAGTGCAGAGGCCACATTGTTCAGGGTGGAGGCCTCTTGGCCAGCCAGCTATGCTTGGAATGACATTCCCACTGAGAAGTAAGGAAAACGGGGATCTGTGGGAGGGCAGTGGGTAGGGAGGGTGAGGGTAGCAGCCAAGCCTGGCCAGTCATGTGCTTCTGAGGGCAGCCCAGCATCTGCACACGTGCGGTCCTGCCTCTTGCAGCTGGGCTTGTCCCCTCTGATGGCCTCTCTCCTCAGGGCTTGTTTCTCCCATGGCCCCTTCACCTTATGTTCTGACTCTTCTGTAACCGTCCTCTCTTACACTTTCAAGAAAACCTGTCCCCTTCACTGAGTCGTAAAGCTTTCAGGAATTGCCCAGAATGGGACTGGAGGGGCTTCGAGGGCAAGGGGTGAGGGTGGCTCCATGCTGGTGAGGAAAGGTGCAGAAAGGCCTGGAAGAACTGGTACATTTGAAGGTGCCTCATCTTTTCTGGGTCTTTAATTTACTAGATTATAAGCCCCAGGCTAAGAATACAGCTGAGGGGGCAGATGTATTTCCTTCATGGCCTAGTCACCAGCAGCAGGAATCCGACCTTGAAGTGAGCTTGGATCACTGTGCCACCCGACCTTCCCCTTGTCCTTGGAGAGCTGGGTCCGCAAAGAGTTTTAGGCTTTTCATTCCTGTGCTCAGCACCAAGGTTGGAGATGAAAACACTGCCCTGAGCAAATCCTGGAGGAGTGGGCACTGGCCATGGGCCCTGCTGGACCCTGCACACGTGTCCCCGGGGCTTCGGCTGTTGGCCTCACATTAGGTTTGCTCCTTATCAAACAGGGTTGGGATTGACAGTGTCTCCATGGCATCTGACTCCAATAATTCTTTTCTGTACATCTGATTTGTTGGGCTATAGCAGAGGTTGGCAAATTATAGCCTGCAGCCTGATTTTATAAATAAGATTTCATTAGATGAATGGACCGCACCCATTCATTTACATATAAGGCAATTTTGTGCTAAAATGGCAAAGTTGAATGCTGTCTGAGACCATGTGACCTGCCAAGCCTAAAGTATTTACAATCTGACTCTTCACATATAATTTGCCCACTGCTGTGCTGAAGAGTAAATATGAATTGGTGTGAAAGTTGTACCAAAATACTCCTGGGATTCTGGTTAGTGCCTTAATAATATGGCTTATGTAAACATGGTGTCCCTATTCTTCCACTTGGAGTGGCCCACAGGAGAGGCCCCCAAGCCATACCCTGGAACAGTCTACCCTGGCCCTCAGCACCAGCCAGGCTGGTACCGTTCTGCAACAGAGCTCTCACAACTCTCCTGTTTGATCCAGGCAACAGCCCTGTGACATAGTATCTCTTATCGGAGAAGAGGGGGTCGAGGCTAGAAACACATTAAGCAGCGAGTTAAAAGGGGGGTCTGCAAAACTAGGTAGTGGAGCCAGCCTGGCCTGTTCTAACTGGAGCCTGAGACCGCCAGAGCCAAGGCACATTCGCACACCCTCACGTGGGATCAACACCTGCCATGCCTGGAGCGTGGGTGTCTGCCCTTCATTGCGCCTGCGTGGGTCTAGTCCAGCCCCGATGTGTGATTCTGGCTCTGGAACAGTGTCCTCTGAACCTAGGTATTTCCTGGGGCCTTGTGGGCTGCCCTTTGGAGCAATACCAACTGGGCTTTTGAGTGTTCAGCCAGCCATTTGGGACTGGACTGGCAGCCACCTCCTCCTGGCTCGCCCTGCTTTTCCCTCTCTGCCCTGTGTAGCTTCTGAATGGACCACAGTTGAGGGAAGGAAGGACCCTCTGCTCTGTGTGTGAAACGCAGTGCCGCCCAGATTCCAGCAGCTCACTGAGTTTTGGAGTCCTGACTTATTGTTGACTGCCATATCTTTTTTATCTTGTAATCTTTTAAATTGGCTTTAATTGTTTGAGTAAGAAATGAAAATATTCTCCTTATTACAAATAAATCGAATGATATAGAGCAAAGGAAAGGCCTTCTGAACCAAACTCTCCTTCATTCTAGCTCCAGTTCTTTGGGATAGCCCTTGATGTTAGTGCAGCATGCCTTTGGCTCCTGTATGAATGAACGCACACACGTTCCTGCGTGTGTATGTGTGTGTACACGCAGAGTTATTCGGTGTTTGTTTGCATAATGCCATCATGTTGTGCGTCTATGCCTTCCTCTTTGCATTGTCTTGGAGATCTTTCAAAGGTGGTTCGTTTTCTAACTCGTGATTTTTTAACCACTGTAGGCATATACCCTAATTTATTTTCACTCATAGGAATGATATTGCAATGAACATCCGTATTCATTTCTCTTTGAGTTTATGTGTAAGTATTTATCCAAGATACAGTGATTAAATTGTGGAGTCATGTTATAGGAGTTTCAAATTTTAGGTATATTCTGTCAATTTGCTGGTTTCAAAAAGATCATTATATTATCATTTCTGTGAACAGTGTAAAGAGGTATCTGTCACACGTGTTCTGTTGATATCAATTTTTTTTGTCAGTTTTTGGTGGATAAGCATTGTTTATCACATTCCTTGTGGATTTGACTTGCATTTTCTTGGTTACTGTTGAGGTTGAGTACCTTTAAATATGTCTATTGGCTATTCATATTTCCCCTTTGTGAATCACATGTCTACATGGCTTTTTAATTCTATACTTAGCTCTTTGATGCATCTGGAATTGAATTTTGTCATGATGTGAGCTACAGATCTAATTTTATTTTTTGACAAATAGATCACCAGCACCAGTTGTTTGTTATATTCTTTCCCCACTGATTTATATGCTGTTTATGGTTTACTAAACTCACATGTATACTTCCAAAGTTTTCATTCTGTCTCATTATGTTTTTCTTTCATGACTAATACCACATTGTTTGAGTTGCTGAGACTTTATCAAGTAAATATAGTATAAGCTTTGTATATCTATATGCTTGACATCTGGTAGGTGACGTCCTGCCTCATTGGCTATGTTTGTTTATTTGTCTGTTTTTGGTCTTTGCTGTTGTGTTTGGTTTAAATTTTTTCTTGGCTATTAGTACTCATTGTTTTTTAGATGAATTTTTGACACACTTGTCAAGGTTTAGTTGAGGTATTAATTAGGATAACATTGTATCTGTAGATTACTTTGCAGAAAAGTGGCATCTTTACAACTTCGAGCGTTTCTACCTGGAAACGTAGTATATTTGTTTCTTAGTACTTTTCTTTTGTACTTTATAAAATTTATCTACTTTATTGATCCACCAAAAAATCCAGATTCTTTAATCAACAATATTTTTTGTCATATTTATTAATCTCTGCCTCTATTAGTATTGTCTGTTAATTTTGGATTTAATTATTTCTTTTCTAACTTCTTGAGTTCAAAGTTTCGTTCACCGCTTTTCAGTACTTTCTAGTGGACACCCTGTGGCTGTCCCAATTCCTCGGCTCGGGCCACGGCCCACGTGTTTGATTACTGGGACTCTCAGTATTGTTCCTTTCTGAAGAAATTTTTACTTCTCATCTTGATGTCTTTATCCAAGGGATTATTTGGAATACTATTTTTAAATTTCCAAATTTATTATGGCTGGTTCATGTTTAGTTTCTACTTCTTGTTTTCTTTTAGTTGTGCCTATATTATGTCTGTTATCTTTGAGATTTATTGAGAGTTTCTTATTGCCTAAAACATAGTTTGTAAGACTGTTCCATGTATGGTTGAAAATAGTTTATAGTCCTTGTTACATGGACACAAATTTTCTATATGTCCATCAAATTGAATTGGTTAATCCTGTTATGTAAGTAACCTATATCCTACTGTATATTCTATCTACTTGATTTATCTCTTATGAGAGGTATGCTGAAGCCTTCCACTGTTATTGTAACCTTATCAATTTCTTCTCATGCTTTAACTCTTTTTTGTTTTGTACTTTTTCCAGGCCACATTATATGCATAAAGACTTCTGACTGTTATTTCTTTTTGGTAAACTTGATCTTTCCTCACTATGAAACATCCCTCTTGGGCCACTTTTATCCTTTTCCATTTAAATTCTGTTTTGTCTAATGCTATTATTACTATACCTGCTGTCTTTCTATTAATTTTTGCCTGGTGTCTCTATTTAAAATCTTTGCTTTTTGACTTGTTTGACATAGATGTATCTCTTATATGAGACTATAGTTAAGAATTATGTAATTCAAGATAAAAATTCTACATCATATGACCAGTGACTTAAATTTATTCACTATGTTGGGACTGATTATATAATTGGACTTACTATCTTCATTTATGTGGTTCATTTATTGTCATTATGATTGAAAACCTTCTTCTTCAACTTGGATCCCCAGAACCAACCAAAGGGCCTGGCTCACAACAGTAGGTGTTCAACTGATCTCATTGAGTAAACACTTCCTTGATCCTCTAATTCTGATCTGATCTGAGAAGCAATTGTTGGCAAACTATCTCAGTTGTAGTGGGGTTGGGACTAAAGTTCCAATGATTGGTAAACGAAGTTTCAAGAAGGATTTAGTTGCATTATTTAGTCTAAAGGACTTTCTCTATTTTTGTTGATTTAACATAATGAGATTTTGCGTTTTCTGTAAATACGGCAGTGGAGGTAAAGACTGAGCATCAGCCGTGCACCAGCCGTGTTTCTGCCTCTGGCGCAAATGGAGGGCATTCCCCAGCCAAGCGGGGTCACTGTTTGTGCCAGTTGTGGGTTTGCGTCTCAGATTTATGTTTCTAGCTTCACCTACTAGAGCACTGGATAATTGTTTTACTTTTTAAAAATAATATTATGACAACATTAGCTTTATTGCAGACTGTTCTTCAAGGAGAACCACTATGCTGGATACAGACAAACACATTTAATTAGGGATATATAAAAATGAAGGCAGGATGGCTCACAACCCATTAGACATCAGTTTCTTACTTAATTGACAAAGAAATTGAAAAAAGTTTAAAAAGTGTATGTTCTGTCACAGTGAAAAGAGTACTAGACTGCAACCGAGGGCCTCCTGGCTTGGCTGTGCCAACTGGGCTTCTCCAAACATCCCTAGAAATCTCTTTCAGTATAAAGTTGCTGAATTAGTTGATTTCTCATGTTTCTTCCAACTGTAAAATGCTTCTAGCCTGTGTCTGGAAAACCTCCACTGCCAGAGCTTCTGTGAAGCTCCAGTAACAGTTAATCTAACCACCACCTTAAAAATGCTTCCATGAGCTACCACTGGTAACTCAAGCTAGCTTTACTGTATTCAGTTGTGATTACAAACCATCCACATCGTACCTTTGAATGCTATGTTAAGCATCAGTGGGTTTTTCTATGAGCTTTTACACATTAGCCAGTTACTGGGCAGACAAGATAAGACCGTATGGCTCCTCCAGTTGCTTTTCCTTGTTTAGAGCAGTGCCTGCCCCCAGCGCTCTTTTGGCATTTGGAGGAAAGGACACAGGTGACAGGTGGGCAAGGCCACGTGCAGCTCTCCTAAGCAGGCACCACAGGAGTGCTGAACCCAGCCTGGGTCCTTTGGAGTGCTGAACCCAGCCTGGGTCCTCTTCTCCTTCCTTGTGGAAATGACGTAGTTTTGCAGTGGTTGGTGAAGGACAGCGTTCCCTTCCTTGCCTGAATTTCAGATGGAGGCCTGGAAATGCGATCTAAGGCTGGGGCTCCAATGAGGAAGCGGAAGTGCAATTTGTCATCACCGGGCACATGATGTGACCGAGCACAAGCTGCTCAGTGCTGAGTTTAATGATGAAGATCAAGGTTGACCAATAAAAGATAGAGCTTGGCTGAGCAAATGGATTTTCATAGCTCCTCCCTATCAGCATTTTCTTCCAATTTTCTACCATTTTCTTATTTTGGTCCATCCCCGAGATATCTGTATCTCTGGAGGATGCTGACATTTTGAACAGTGGTCTTAAATTATTCCTGTCATAAATGGGATCCAATAAGCCCTTCAAAAACCTCTGCGGGAAAGAAGAGAGAAGGCAGTGGGTGGGCTCAGAACCTCTTTAATAGATACATATATGTGTAAGTAACACACTTGGCAAAAAGACTGGGAGGCAATTCAATATATTTTAATTTGAGTTTAACTGGTAGTGATGTTACTGTAGAAATTTTCTTACAGTCCTTTCTTAAAATGCCCACAGTTGACTTTTAAGAGTACAAAAGTGAATTGTCTGATTTTGCTCGTAAAAGAGGGCTGGTGCTGCCTGGCAGGGCTGTGGCTCTCCAGGGCCCTGGTGCACCAGGCCGTGCTCCTCACAACAGAGCCTGCCCTGGCCGTGGCCACTTGCCCTAACCCAGTGTCTCTTCCCTCCAGAATGGCTGCAGTCTGTCCAGGCCACCATGATCCTGTCCATCATCTTCAGTGTCATGTCCCTGTTCCTGTTCTTCTGCCAGCTCTTCACCCTCACCAAGGGGGGCCGCTTTTACCTCACTGGAATCTTCCAAATCCTTGCTGGTAAGTGGAGATGACAGAGTCCACGGGGAAGCTGGGCCTGTCTAAGACTGCGGAATGATCCGTTAGTAGAAGGATGTGGCCTCAGAATGATTGTTTTTCCTCGGTCTGTCCATTGGATGGTTTTCATAAAGTACAGGTGTGTGTGTGTGTGCGCGCGCGTGCGCATATACCTTAGAATTTGGAAATAAGCCACTTCTTCATGAAATGATATACAAAGGAAATAGGGGTTGGGGGCTCTGGGAGGAAGGTCCCTAACTCAGTCAGACCTATCACCAGGAAGGAAGCTACTATCTGGACACCTAATCAGAAGTAAATGCTGAGGATATTAGTTCAGCAGAGGCCAGAATTGAGGATGGATTCCTACACATTACGTTACCACGTCAGCATAGAAAATGGCCTGATGTGCCACTGACAGCTACCAAGGTTGTTCTTAGTATGTGTCTGTCACTCTAAACAGTGCTGAAGCCACACTGACAAATTCTTACTTCCCTTTGCTCCAGCTCCTTGGTCCCCCTGGGCTTTGATTTACCGTTGGCATTGGCGGGTCTCTTCATTGTGGCATCATTGTGTAACCTGCCATCATTTCCAAACATGGGACCCTGACAGCACATAAGAGACCTTTATCTCCTCCCTACCCTGTCTTCAGGTTCCCCCATTGGACAGGTTGTCCATATGTATGACGTGCAGAGTCCTTGAAGCTTCTAACATAGAGGGCAACATCTCCCAACTTTGTCTTTAGATTCTGACCAATGTCTTACTCCATCAGCTCATCCTTTTGTCCACTGACTGCTAATTGACTGGGTCAGCAGGACATTGGCAAGAAGTAAGAGGACAAGGTGGTGGTGGATTCTATAGTCCAAGTTAATACATCACTGACGACTCCATGTGGACCAGAGTACCTCTGGGCACCATGAGATGTTCTAGATTCTGGCTGTCTGAGTAGGCAAATGGCGTCGCATCTCTTGTTTTAGTTGGTTGTCAGAATGTCCATGGTGCTGAGTCACCACCTTATGCTTAGGAACAGTCATTTGGAGGGTTGAAAACAGCCCATGTGATATGTCCTGGATGGATGGATGGGTAGATGGATGGGTGGTGGATATAATGGCTTACACAGGGCTGTATTATAAGACGCAGCCTGAGGTTGGATGTTGCTGACCTTCTGTAGAAGCCAGAGAGTTACCTGTCTTGGAAAAAAGAAGTAACCTGGAGATCCACTTTTCATTAAATGCTTAAATATAACATTTCAATATGCACAGTTTTAGAATTTCAAAACCAAATAGTGCTTCGCTCCTTGCACAGTTTTATTACACCTAACCCAGCTTGTCTGTTGTCATCAGCTTTGTTAAATTACTAATTATGCAGTAAGAGATCATTTCTAGGTTTGTTAGAAGCAGAGTCATCATTATTCAGTCCATTTCCAACCAGAGTAATCTAAAAACTAAAATGTATTCTGCAGTTTCTTTGGCTTACCATTGAAGTTTGATATAAATGCAGGTGACCATCATATCTATTGTACCAATGGATGCATCCTCAAGATAAAGTAATATAGACTTAGGAAGCAGAAGTTTCACAAAATATTTCTATTTGATCTATACGAGCTTGTTACCTTACTGATAAATCAACTGGCATTGGGAGAGAATAAATTGAATGCATAAGGCCACCCAGTGAAGAATTGAATGCTTCCACTCCCTCTCAACCCACAGGCACTGAGCCTAGCTAGGTACTTTTATACTTGGAAATACAAAATACACCCAAATCCTTAAGGAACAGAAAATGCAAGGTAGAAACTCTGATTTTTATATTATTTTTCATTGAATCTGACTTGTAGTGCAAGCTCAGTGCCGATCCGCCTCATTTTATCCTCCCTGCATCCCCACACAACTGTGAGGAGCGGGAGCCTGCACCGTTAACACGGAGCTGAAAGGGGTGGACCGAAAAGAGCCAAGCGACTATCGGAAGGGCTCCGGGAGCGGACAGCACTTTCCTCCTCGTTTCCCCCACTAGATATTTCAGCTTTAAATTCTGTAATAATGCCTCTTTAACACCATCATTTTAAGTCAAAACCCAAAGTCCAGAGATAAGAACCGTGGCGTCACAAATGCCACGTCGTCACTGCGCCGTGTGTTAAAGTGTTTCGTTCAACAGCAGACTCTTAGGTGTTGACATTTCCTGTCCATGTTCCCCTCACTGTTTCGGTCCCTCTCTGAAACGCAATACAAGCCTTTTAGAATTCTGCTATAAAAACCTCTAAATTTAAAAGCACATAAGTTGTTCTTCCTTTACGCCCCTCGAATCTAGCTGCTTATCTCTCACAAGACCTACTTTCCAGTTATCAGTGTCGGTTTAACTGTCTGTATTTGAACAGGACTTTATCTTGCATAAGAAACGCTGAGCCAAAATAGCAATTGTGATTTGTCAGTCCTAAGAAAGTTCTGCTCCTAGTTGTTAATTCCAGTCAATATGATCTGAACGTTTGTCTTCTAGGGACCTCAGGTCTCTGCAGTGTTGCCTTTGAACTTGCCGTAGAGTCTTTTCCATTAAAATTGAGAACTAAAAGAGTTAGGGGTTTGACTTACAGATGTGCTGACTCTCAATGTCCGGCAATTCTAAGTCAGCTTTGTCATGTGTGTTTCCCAGGTCACAGCCCATTAAGAAGCCAGTAACTAGAGAGAAAATTAGGGACGGGTTGCTGGAGTTGAGAACTGGTGACAGCCTGAGCCATTACAGCTTCATATTGAGGAACAAATCAGAAGAGCAACAAATAAAAAACAAAAAGAGGAGAGGAACGGAGGGAGGGAGGGCAGGGGGAGGAAGAAGACAGTGGCCCCACAATCATGGGATATAAAATGTGTTTCTGCCACAGCAGAGAGTCCATGCAGGGCTGGAGCATCCTCAGAGCCTAAAGCACTTGAAGTGGAAGCCACCAGAATCTCCACTGAGTCTCCCCAGTGACATCTTTTATAGATCTTACATCTAAGGGTGCAGGAAAGGCAGGTGAAAGGTGGGGGGATGGGGCTCTTGGGACTAACTAGAGATGTAGGAGCTGTCTCTGCCTTGCTCCAGATCACAGCTCTGCGTGTGGTTATTGGCCCAGCTGCTTTGCTGAGTCATCCCTTCTCCATTTCATTGTAAGCCACAAGTCCCGCATTTAAAAGCTATCTTTCCTTGATTACATACTTCATAGGTTGCCTGCTTCCTAAAGACATGTCAAGAGGTGGCTTCATCTAGTTAAATGCTTTTCAATCTTAGCTGCACATCACAATTACGTTTCAAAAGAGGGGGTGCTTTTTTAAAAAGGCCAGTGCTCCACCTTCGTCCCTGGAGAGTCCTGCTTCAGAGCTCTTGGGTGGGGCCACTCCCTGGTGGCTCTGATCCATTCCGGGTTGGGAACCACTGGTGTAGCTATTAAACTATCCCCAATCCCACCCTCAGTTCTTCTAGGACATTTCTCCATGGGCCGCTCATCCTATTCCTGAGCCATCGACTCTCCTCAGTCCCCTTCTTAGGGAAGAGCCATCCTAGTCCTACAGGATTCTCACTGTCAGAGCCTATAGCCACCTGTCCCCAGACAGCGGCTACCCTTGCCCTCGCTTGTTGGGTTTGGTTGGGTTGGGTTGCACTAGATGGGAAAACATAAAGAAATTCATATAGATACAGATATGGGAGAAAAATATGTGTATTTTATTTATGTCCCTCCTGATACCCAGCAGGGAGCTCTATGCATGCCACATAAGAGAAGGCCTGGGCCACCCACTTGTCAGATGACTGCCCACGTGTAGTTACTGTTCATTGTAATTAAGAGGGACGGGAAACATGGCAGAAGGAGTCTCCTGAGTACATTTTACTGTTTCCATTTCTTTTGTCAAACAGATTTATTTAGCTATAGATAATGGAACTTTAGAATAAAGCGATTGGGGGAGCTGAATAAAAGCATAGCACCTTCCCTGTTTGGAATGCTTCAGGGACAGCCTCAGTTGGATGCCACATTTGGAGATCCTCTCATGAGAGAGTCATTCCAGGTGTTGCCCTGGCCACATCCGGGTCAGAATCTTGAATGCTGTGGGTGACTTTCTAGGCTGCAGGGTCATTTGGATGCTGAGAATGGAAACTGGCCAGCAGGACAGAGAAGGCCGTGTGCCTCACAGATGTGGAGCCCAGTGCTTGCAGGATAACGGACCTTCCAGCCTCTTCCTGCCCGCCCCCCACCCCAAGGACGAGGTGGGGGAGACAAAGGCATTGCTCACTCATCACACCAGTGGCACCCAGACACCTCCCACCGGCTGGCCTGATGGTCTCGCCTGACGGTCACTCTGTGCCAGCTTCACTCAGGTCTCTGCTGCAGGCTCTTGGAGGCACTGCTTGGCAAAGGTTACCAAGGTCCACATTTAAGTAATTTGCTGAATTCCTCTAGTCCTCTCAATACTGTTGACTATCCAGTACTTGAAACTGTTTATTTCCTCAGCTTCCAAATTTTACCATTTTCCCAGTCACCTAAATTAACCAGACTGTCATACCAGAGTCCCCCTTCCACCTCCCGTGTCCAGCCCGCCAGTCCTGCCATTGCGCAGCCTCCTGCAGAGACGCTGTGTCCATTTCTTTCTTGTGCTCACTGACAGCGTTGCAGCTGTGCAAAGCCAGCTCATGCACCTTTCTGTCCCCTGCCTTGTCCCCATCCCTAAATGTGAGTCCCACACTGCTGTCAGGATGATCTTTCTAGATGAGATTGGGCGCATTCAGGATGGTATGGCCATAGACCAGGAGGATCTTTCTAAAACATGCATCTGATTCTGCTTTCTCCTCTGGCTGAAGCTGTACTTGCCCCACAGCTTCTCCAGTGTGCGCTAAGGTCCATTCTTTCCTGGCCCAAGTGAGCTCTCAGCTTCACTATGCGGTGCTCACCCTGGGTCATGGGACACTCTTCTCTTAGCATGACCTGCTGGTGGTTTCCACCAAGTTCTCCATTTTCCTTGCCTTGCTCATGTTCTTCCTTCTGCCTGGATTCCCTTCCTGGGAACCTTTCTTCTCCTTGCTAACTCTTACACACCCTTTTGTCACGGCCAAGCACTGTCTCCTGGTCAGGCTTGTGCAGGGCCCCAGTTTGGGCTCAGGGCCCATCGCTGCTCTGAGTACCCGGTACGTTTCTCGCTCCCTCTCTTGAAATCACATCATGCAATGTTGGAAGTTTTATTGACATGTGTTTTGGGGTGCTGCTCACCCTTTGTAGGTCAGCGCCATGTCTAGTTTATCTGGGCACTCTCAACATCTAGAGCAGTTCTTGCACACAGCAGGTACTTGTTTTTTGAACCAAACAGAATAGAGATAAGGAAGTTTAGAGAATTCCCACCATCTCTTCCTTTGCCTTTGGCCCCTTGGTTTCTCCCTTCCGGAAGCTCCGGGCTCTACATAGTCACCTGCAGTTGCTGTCATTGTTAAAGGGGGCTCGATCCCTCCTCTTCCAGAGGGCTTTTGAGAGCAATTTCAGGGAGTTGCTTCAGACCCAGCCATCCTGAGACAAGTGGAAACTCCTGGGAACTCTTGAGTGTCCAGCGCTCTTATGTTGTACGGTCAGGGCCTGGGCCCTTCCACGCGGTGAAGGCCTGCAGTCCCAGCCTCAGGCCCCTCCTAGGGCACCCCTGTTACTGCCAGGGCACAGGATGCTCGTCGGTGGGGAAGGCAGAGCACCCACCAGTATGCCTACAGCGTCACTCGCCTTCTTCATGGCAACCTCCATAACCACGTTTCCTCTCACTGCTCGCTGAGAACGCACGTCACAGTGAGCTTGTGGGAACGATGTTGGACTTTTCGGTACTACGTTATAGCGTTAACTGCTCTGGATTTGGGGCACGTCTCTTGCTTTACATATAGGCAGGCTTGTAGTAATGCATTCCCTAAAACTTCAGTCTCCCGACAGCAATCATTGTAAAGTGTGTATCTTCTCTTTGACTTTGTAAGAATCTATGTTTATTGCTTTTTGAAGCAAAACTTAAATTCATTTACTTCTGAGATTCCACTTGGGTAAATTTCATATAAGTTAATCCACCTAGTCAGTCATGGCACTGTGTACCCTGCCTCTCTCTGCCCTTCTTGGTCGAAGATGGGATGTTTCTCTCTGATGTTTTCTTTGCTGGTGAAATCTGGGCACAGCTGGCCTCCATGGCTACAATGGCATTTTTCATGCCAGTGCCGGTTAGACACACACCCCATTTGGAAGCCCTGCCATACACAATAGGCATTGTCCTGGCCTTTTAGCCTTCTGTTTATACCTCCCTCTCTCCTTTAGCTCAGATATACCCTTTTACCAAGAGACCATGTCAAGGTTTCTTAAAGATAAAGATGAGCAGTTCAGAGAGGTGAGTCGTGGGCTGTGGGGGAGACCACTTGGGATCGTGGACCACCAGACAAGTTGAGTGTGTTGTAGCAGATCAAAACTATATTTCTCAAACAAAAGCTGGCCAGCTTCAGTTTCCCCTCTGACACAGACGTCTTTGCTGTCTCTCTGACTTTCTGTAGGTAGCAGGGTCCTGGATCTGGTCCCACTGTAGTTCTAAGACTATTGTGTGGCTTTCTCAAGAGGGGCTGGTTGAGTAGGAGTTTTTTGCTCTGACTTGCAGAAGGACAATCTTATCAGGGGGTGAATGTGACATATTCCCAATTCTGCACTTTATTCAAACAAAGTTGCTGTGTCCTGCCAAATAGCAGCCTGAATAGCAGTGAGGTTAGCTGTAGGTGGTCCAGATCATCGGGAGCGTGGGCACCACAGGAATCCCACACGGCCCACTGGCTTCATAATAGAGTCACTCAGAGCCTTTCAAAGATGCTGCTTTCAGGAGGGAACAGAGCAGGCTTTGTGCAGCTGCAGGCTGGGTGCTGACAACACAGGACCCCCCACCGGCACTGCAGGGGATTCTGATGGTCATGGTGGGCACGGACTGTCACGCTTGGACGTGCCTGCTTCACAGGGACCAAGGCAGAGGTTCTCTTCTTCCTACACCAAAGAGCTGCCATGCTGGGCAAGGGAACACGACCTGTCCTACCTGTATATATGCTATCGTTCCACCCCTCTTCGGGCTTTGGATCCAACCTCAGGGGCACCAAGAGCTGCTGAAAGGGACCACAGGTGATGGGCTTGCCCTGGTGGTCTCCTTCCTCTGAAGCTTCGCATCCCACTCAGACCCTGGCCTTCCTCCTGGCTTCCTGCTTACTTGTTCATCTCTGTGTGTCCTGCTGTATGCCTGGTAGTGCCTTTCAGCATTGCCTGCTCCATCTGCCCCTGTGTCCTGCCTGGAGCCCAGCACTGTGGCCATGACACCACTCTGATAGTAGCAAAGGGCCATTTCACCCTCACTGGCTCTAGATAGCACCCCATGCGTCTGCACCGTGGCTCACAGGTGTTGGGGAGCTCCCACACCCAATCTTCCTTGTAAAAAGATAGGCATATTTCTCTTGCAACCTGAATTCTCACTGGCTACCTAGTGTCAACTGGGAATTGGTAACAGTTAAAGCAAGAGAAATGGGGCAGAAAAGACGGTGAGATGATGGCTGGGGTCACGTGGACTGGAAGTGGGGTGCTCCTGTATCTTCATGCCTCCTCCTCTCGGGTCTGATCTGGCAGCAGACTCCTTGCAGAGCTATCCGTGCTTTTCTCACACAGCATGCGTCCCCACTGGGCAGCCTGGCGGTGTGTGGTCAGGAGCAGTGGGTGGTGTGAGCAGGTGCCCAGGGTCCTTTGGACCCTGCCCTGGGGGTGGTGGGGAGGGGCCCCCACTGTGATCTCTCCCTCACTCAGATTGTCCCTCTCTTTCCCCAGGTCTGTGTGTGATGAGCGCAGCATCCATCTACACCGTGAGACACTCAGAATGGCACCTCAACTCTGATTACTCCTATGGATTCGCCTACATCCTGGCCTGGGTGGCCTTCCCCCTGGCTCTCCTCAGCGGTGTCATCTACGTGATCTTGCGAAAACGCGAATGAAGGGCCCAGACAGTCCATCTGAGGCTCTGAGCAGACGCAGGGAAGGGAGGAAGGAAACCTGAAAACAGAATTTAAAAAACCCACAAAGAAACCCTAAAAGCTATCCAAAAAACCCAAACTCAAACCAAACCAAACAGAAAGCAGTTGGGGGGTGGGGTTAGTGTTGATTGAAGATGTATATAATATCTATGGTTTATAAAACCTATTTATAACACTTTTTACATATATGTACATAGTATTGTTTGCTTTATATGTTGACCATCAGCCTTGTGTTGAAACCTTAAAGAAATAGCTAAGGAACTTTACATCCTAACTGTATAATCAAGCTCAGTATTTTTGTTTTGGTTTTCATTTTTTCCCCAGAAATAAAATAACTCCATCTTGCTCCTTCCCTTTCATCTGAAAGAAGATACCTCCCTCCCATTCCACCTCCTTTAGAAAACCAAAGTGTGGGTAGCAACCCCAAATGGCCAAAAGCCCTCTTCCTGTGGGTGACCAGTGTTCTCACAGGGACATTCACTGCCCACAGCCCATGGGAAGCCTTGTGCACACGTGGGCAAAACCCTAAAACTGGAGCCCTTGGCAAAAATCACAGCTTGTGGCTTTGACCACTTGCCCTTGAGGGTAGGTGACCTGGTCACACGTCTAGATGAGAAATCGGTGACAAAAAAAAAAGCCTGTGAAATGGTGCTATGTATTTACCATTCCTTATTATCACTAATCTTCTAAACTACTCACTGGAAATTCAGTTAACAGTTTTACACCACAAAGTAGAATGGAGACCTGAATAATTCTGTGTAATATAAATGGTTTATAACCGCTTTTGTACCTAGCTAGGCTGCTATTATCACTATGGTAAATAAATAATAAACACAGCCTCTAGTGCTCCCACATTCTTCTTGCGGTCGGAGCATCAGGACGAGTCTCTAGACCCCCGGGGCCATGAGTTTCCAGGGCTCAGCTGGGTCTAGGCTGTTCTCTGTCTCCAAGGACTGTCTGGCAATGACTTGTATTGGCCACCAACTGTAGATGTATATATGGTGCCCTTCTGATGCTAAGACTCCAGACCTTTTTTTTCGTGCTTTGCTTTTCCTGATTTTATACCAACTGTGTGGACTAAGATGCATCAAAATAAACATCAGAGTAACTCACTGATCTCTGTTGGGTTTTTGTGGGGACCTGGGTGTGAGGGTAAGGTATGTGTCCAAGTAGAGGGGAGCAGTTCCATGGGAAGCCAGATTGAACAGATGATGTGGTTTACAGTTTGGTGTGAAGGGACCACAAGCCTAGATTTTGCACAGGCCTTCGAGAAGCTTGTGCGAATGTCCGCTAGCTGGAAGGCGCTGAGAACTGCAGCTGAAATGGAAATTATAAATGGACCAGAAGGGGCCCCCTCTTGTGCTCTGCTCTCTGCTCACCGGCATTTGGGACCACAGAAGTATCCGTGCAGCCACCCAATACATGGGGAATGTTAGCATGAGCAGCACAGATCCCTAACCTGCAGAAGGAAGGGAGGTCACCCTGGTTGGTATGGCTCAGTGGATTGATTGCCGGCCTATGAACCAAAGGGTTGCCAGTTTGATTCCAAGTCAGGGCAAGTGTCTGGATTGCAGGCCAGATCCCCAGTAGGGGAGAGGGGCACACGAGAGGCAACTACACATTGATGTTTCTCTCCCTCTGTTTCTCCCTCCCTTCCTCTCTCTAAAAAATAAATAAATAAAATCTTTTTTTAAAAAAGAAAGAATGGAGATATGATACAGTGCAAAGTGTGCATGATGGCAATTTGAGGCCAGATTTTCAGATTAAACATTGGTTGCCATCAACTGAGCTCTTAACACAGTCCCGACAGAGGAGGAGGGCTCTGTGAGGTTGGACATGTACTTGAACTCCAAGACTCAGTTTCCTCTTCTGCAACATGAAGATGCCAATGCCACATTTATGATATTTTAGAGGTTAAAAGGAGATAAGTGTAACATAGTTGGCACAGGAAGCATTCTATAAAATAGCATTTATCACAAATGATAGGACAGAGGTGTAATAGAAGGAGATACTGATTGTCCTGGGGAATCTCAAGGACATACCGGCTGCACATTAGAATCTGCCATGCTGGGGTCACCCCAAGATTTGGATTTCTTGTGTCTGTGGTGGGACCCACCTGCCTTGGTGGGTATAAAGAATGCTACTGGAGAGTACAGTGCACAACCAGGGCTGACAGCCTTGGAGCGTTCCACTGCTTATTAAATTTTAATGTATCACCTGTAAGATCCAGACTCTGGCTCATGGGGTGGACATTTGGGTTATATATTTCCAGTTAGTGCCTGAATGGCAAGGGTGCTGCTGTTCACATTTTGAGTAGCAAGGACCTAGAGTAATGAGGACCTAGAATGAAGATGCTCTTCAGGCTCCTCACACTCTTGTGCCTTTGAATATCTCTGATCGAAGGGCTCCTTCCTTCTGAGGTTTTCAAGAGCAACCAACTTACTCTGCCTCCAATTCTGATCACCTGGTCAGGGTGGCACAGGTGGTCATGAAGTGCACGTGAGACACAGGTCACTGAAGAAAGTGGGGACTTGACTTCACAAGTTGTACAGGCAGACTTCAGAGATATTGTGGGTCAGCTCCAGACCACTTCCATAACTCAAGTCACAATCCTTCTGCTGGCAGAGGCTCTTGACTTCAATTTGCAAAAAAATACAACATCTGTGAAATGCAATAAAATGAAATTCAATAAAATTACATCTGCCTACACTTGTATTTCATCAACTTTCTTTTATAATTTTTAACTGAAAATTGAAAATTAATACAGACAATACTGGAGATAAAGAGGGACACTTTATAATGAAAAAGGGTCAATACACCAGGAAGGTAAAACACTTATAAACAAATATGCACCTAATATTAGGGCACCAAAGTATATGAAGCAAAAGCTGACAAAAATGAAGCAAAAATAGGCAATTAAACAGTAATAATGCCCCACTTTTAGTAATGGATAAGACAACTGAACAGGAAATCAAAAAAGAAATAAAATACTTGAAAAACCCTATAAACCACCTAGACCTACTGGAAATCTATAGAACATTCCACATAACAACAAAATATATATTCTTCTCAAGTGCATACATATGCAAAGTCATAAAATAAATCTCAATAAATTTAAAAAGATAAAAATAACACAAAGTATGTTCTTTGACCACAATAGAATGAAAATAGGAATTGATAGCGGGGAAAAAATTGAGAAAGAAATATGTGGAAATTAGAGTTCCAACCAACATGGAGGCATAGGTAGAAACCCTTTACTTCCTCACACAACCAAAAGGAGGATAACAACCAACCTAAAATCAATAAACAACCAGAAGCGCCAGAAAATCAAACTGCATGGAACTCCAACAACCAAGGAATTAAAGGAAAAATCAACCAGAACAAGTAGACTGGTAAGAACCTGTGATGAGGTGGCAGACCATGCAAATGGGGCTGGCTGAAGGCAAAACTGAGACCCAGAGTTGACTGTGGTCTATGACGGTTGCTGTGGTGGGAGAAACTCCCAGTATCACAGGAGAGTTTGTTGAAAAGTGGCCTAGATATGAGCAAGCGAGCTGCATTGTTCCCTCTCTGGCCCCTCCCCCACAGGTAGCGCCATGGAGCAGCAAAGAGGGTTGCCCTGCCCTGGTGAATACCTAAGGTCCCACCCCTTACAACTTAACAGGTACACCGAGACAAAGAAATATGGCCCAAATGAACAGAGCAAAACTTCAGAGAGCCAAGTGATGAGGAGATAGCCAGCATATCTGATCAGGAATTTAAAGCCCTGGTAATCAAAATGCTCACAGAATTGACTAAGCTTGGTCGAAAAATGAAAAACAAATGAAAGATACCCAAAGTGAAATAAAGCAAAATATTCAGGGAACCAACAGTGACCAGAAGGAAACCAGGACTCAAAGCAACAATTTGGAACAAAAGGAAAAAATAAACATCCAACTGGAACAGAACGAAGAAATAAGAATTCAAAAAAGTGAAGAGAGGCTGAGGAATCTCTGGGACAACCTGAAATGTTCCAATATCCGAATTTTAGGGGTGCCAGAAGGAGAAGAACAACAGCAAGAAATGGAAAACTTATTTGAAAAAAAAATGAAGGAAAACTTCTTCGATCTGACAAAGGAAATAGACTTTCAGGAAGTCCAGGAAGCCCAGAGAGTCCGAAAGAAGTTGGACCCAAAGAGGAACACACCAAGGCACATCATCATCAAATTACCCAAGATTAAAGATAAAGAGAAAATTCCTAAAAGAAGCAAGGGGAAAGGAGAGAGTTACCTACAAAGGAGTGAGTTACCTACAAAGGAGTTCCCATAAGGCTATCAGCTGATTTCTCAAAAGAAACCTTGTAGGCCAGAAGGGGTTGGAAAGAAGTATTCCAAGTCATGAAAGGCAAGGACCTACATCCATGCTTTCTCTATCCAGCAAAGCTTTCATTTAGAATGGAAGGGCAGATAAAGTGCTTCCCAGATAAGGTCAAGTTAAAGGACTTCATCCCCATTATTATATGAAATGTTAAAGGGACTTATCTAAGAAAAAGAAGATAAAAAATATGAACAGTAAAATGACAACAAACTCAACAAATGAACCTAAAAGAAAAGAAAAACAACGGAAACAAAAACTAAGCAAACAACTAGAACAAGAACAGAATCAGAGAAAGGGACATCACATGGAGGGTTTTCAGTGGGGAGGGGGAAGGGAGGAATGGGGGGGAGTACAGGAAAGAAGAAGCAAAATTAGTAGGCATAAAATAGATGGGGAGAGATAAAAATGGTACAGGAAACAGGCAACTCAAAGAACTAATATGTACAACCTGTGGACGTGAACTAAGGGTGGGGGCTGCTGGAGGGTTGGGAGTGCAGGGGGTAGGTCAGTAAACGGGGAAAACTGTAATAGCATAATCAATAAAAAATGCTTAAAAAAGAAAACGTAGAAATTAAACAACACACTGCTAAATAACCAATAGGTTAAGAAAAAAATCAAAATAAAAATGAGAAAATATTTTGAGATGAGTGAAAATAAAGACATAACATATCAAAATTTAGGTGATGCAGGTAAAGCAGTGGTTAAAGTGAAATTTATAACTGTAAATGCCTATATTAAGAAAGATCTTGGTTGAAAGATGGCGGCAAGATAGGTGGGAGTGGCGTCCACTTCCCCCTGCACGTGGGTGAAACACCTAGCCAATCTTTTGAGGAACAGAGTGAACAGCCAACAGTACCCCAGCATATATGAAGATTGGAGACCAAAAACTACAGAGGACATAGAAAAATCAGATGGGAAGGAGAGTGATTCAGGACAATAAGATCCCTGGGTCCAGCACGGGGACCAGGGCAGCAGCCCCAGGCCTAGC
Source organism: Micronycteris hirsuta (assembly GCA_004026765.1). Classification (NCBI taxonomy): domain Eukaryota; kingdom Metazoa; phylum Chordata; class Mammalia; order Chiroptera; family Phyllostomidae; genus Micronycteris; species Micronycteris hirsuta. Next base: position 91,149 of record PVJI01003038.1, read on the forward strand.
GCCTGCCAGGTCTGCCACAGGGTTCTTGGGAGAGAGCTGGGTCAACGGCTCCCTCCCCTGCCAAACAAGGTTTGAGCAGCACTGGGAGAGACCTGGTTGCTTGAAGTTGCAGGGAGGGGAATAAGGATGAAGTGGCAAACACAGGGGGTTGTGTACACTGGCTGAGGAGAGCAGAGAGTTGGGCCATGAAGGGCCCTGACCTGAATAGTCCCTGGTCTGGTTGGAGAATCAGGCTGAGTGAGAGGCCAAGGCCTTGTATGGAGTAGCAGGCTTGAGCAGGAGGAATTTTTCAAAAAGAAAAAGTGAAAAAAAGAGACACTCAGCAGCTGTTGGGGAATTCTGCTGCAGCAGCCAACCCGGCCTTCTCCCCACCCAGCCACGTGGCGCTCCCCTGGTGGCACGGAAGACCCTGCGCTCACACCTGTAGCCCAGGGATTATTCCACCATACCTTCAGGCCCTGGACAGAGCACACCTGACCCCTGAGCACCTGGGGAAACAGCAGAGGAGGCAAGCACCAGCATCCACAGCAGCAGCCATGGCAGAAGCCATACCCTGCCCTGCAGGGCTCAGGGAGTCACCAATCCCCAGAAAAACTTAACACAATGGGGGTGCTGAACTAGCCTGAAGGGGTGCTGAGAGTCCCTAGCATCTAGGACAGCAAAGAGCGAAAAGGGGGTGTGTGAATTGCCCCTAACTGGTGCACCTCAAGGACAGCACAACTGATAGATTGAAGGCCTAGGCTGGGCAAAGAAGGGCAGTGAACTGAGGAACTGGGCTGCTGGTCTAGTGCTGCTCAGGAAGGGAGAAAAGTGGGAAACCAATTTTCCCTCAGCCTGCTGCAGCCAGAAAGACCAGCAGAACTGGATTGGCCAGTTTGAAGCCAGTAGGAGGCTTTTTTTTTTTAAGTAATTTTTTTTCTATTACTTCCTTCTTCCTCTCTTTCCTTCTTTCTTTTTTTATTGCTTCTTCTTTTCTCTCCTGTTTTATCTCTTCTTCCTTCCTCCTCCTCCTTCTTTGTTTTAATTCCCACAAGTGAGACAATAAAACCTGGAACTGTGAAAAGACCAGAGTTGGACCCAAAGAGGGATCACCCCAACACCTGAGAGAATGAGACAAATTTCACTTTGCTGCTCCAGAGAACTTGCAAGTTATTGCATATTCGTATTATTATTTTTTCATTATTCTTACATCATTCATTTTACTGGTATTTTTGTATTTCTCGTCTTTCTGTTTAGTCTTCTTCACTTGGCTGGTTTAATTGCATTGTCTGACTGGTTTCCCTTGTTCTCTCTTTCACAGTGTATTTTTACTTTACTGTCTTTCTCTTCTCTTGTGTTCCAACAGCACACTACTCTAGGTCCTACACTTCCTATTCTTGTTATCCAGATCACATAGAATCTGTCATATGATTGTTGCTCCAGTATTTTTGTAAATAATTGCCATTCCATACCATTGTAAATACTACACAGCACTCCTCCCAGGTCTTGGCCCACTTCACTGATCCTGAACTGTATTAATGTTGTTGTTAATTTTATTCTCTCACACACTACACCAATTTTCTGTCCTTTACTCTCACTTTACCTCATAATATGACCTCCCACAAGCTCACTGCTTTCTAGATCCATCTCACAATCCTTCCTCCCACCTTCCCCCTCGCCCCCAACAAGAGTCTTATCTATTTTCCACATTTTCTTAAAAGTGGCTAGTTGGGTGAAATATCCCAGTTAACACTACACATATCCAAAGGATCTCCTATCTCTTCTCTACAGGTTGGTACTTTAAATATCATAGAATACACTCTACCTTAAACCACTTTGCATTCCCCCTCCAACTGATCACAAAAAGGAGTAGGTGGAAGCTGTGAATACCAGGATACCTGCTGGAAGAGGAAACCCACTAACAAAGAAACCACCAACAGATAACAACAGAAGAAGGTGAAAGAGGGAGTGGAAGCCACACTAACTCAATACAGGACATATCTGGAAATACAACTAAATGGTGGAGAAATTACTCAGAACAAACAGCTGAACAAGAGCAAGAGAGAATCCTCAAAACCTTGTACACATGGAAGAAACAGCTTCAACACAACGTGCCCACACCTGCACAACAGCATACAAGAGGTGGTAGACAGAGTGACCCTCAGTTAAACAGCTGCAATGAAGGACCCACCAAAGAAAGACCCAACAGCAATAAAAACCCAAAGACATACAGAGAGCCAACATAAACAACAGCCTAAGGCCAGCGAGCTCAGGAGATCAAGGAGACTGCACCACTGAATCTACCATAGAAGTTCACACCATAAACCCAGGGAATCAGAACAGATCAATTTAAGAAGCAGAGGCTAAGAAGAAGAATCTCATGAACAATGGGAAGAAAAAGAAACAAAATCCCCAAAGGAAAGAAATGGAGGAAGCCTCAGAAAGAATGCTAAATGAAATAGAGGCAAGTCAACTATCAGATATTGAGTTAAAAGCAATGGTTATAAGGACACTCAATAAGCTCACAGAGAATTACCAAAAACTACAATGAACTCACTGCAAACTACAATGAACTCACTACAAACTACATCAACATGAAAAAGGAAATAGAAACTATCAACAAGGGTCAAGAGGAAATGAAGAATATAATTTCTGAACTGAAGAACACAGTAGAAGGATTCAAAAGCAGGCTCAATGAAACAGAGGATTGGATCGAGCTGGAGGACAAGATAGAAAAAACCACCCAGAATGAGCAAGAAAAGGAAAAGAGGCTCAGAAAAAATGAAGAGGGGTTAAGAGAAACACAGGACAACATGAAACATAATAATATCCATATAATAGGGATACCAGAAGGAAAAGAAGAAGAGCAAGGGATAGAAAACCTGTTTGAAAAAGTAATGATAGAAAATTTCCCTAATTTGATGAGAGAAAAAGTCACACAAATCCAGGAAACACAGAAAGTGCCCATCAAGAGGAACCCAAAGAGGCCCACTTTAAGACATATCATAATTAAAATGGCAAAATTCCAAGATAAAGAGAGAGTCTTAAAGGCAGCAAGAGAAAACCAGGAAGTAACATACAAGGAAGCTCTGATAAGGTTAGCAGCTGACTTCTCAATGGAAATGCTCCAGGCCAGAAGAGAATGGCAAGACATATTCCAAGTAATGAGAACCAGAGGCCTGAAACCAAGACAACTTTATCCAGCAAGGCTCTCAATTAAAATGGAAGACCAAATAAGGAGTTTTGCAGACAAAAGAAGCCTTAAAGAATAAGCCTCCTCCAAATCAGCTCTACAAGAGATGTTAAAGGGTTTGCTTTAAGAACAAGAAGAAAAACAGTAAAAGAGAGAGGAACACAGGTATGAAAAAATAGCAATGAATAAGTACCTATCAATAATAACCTTAAATGTAAATGGATTAAATACACCAATCAAAAGACACAGAATAGTGGAATGGATAAGAAAACATGACCCACACAAATGCTGCCTACAAGAGACCCACTTCAGAACAAAAGACCTACACGGACTGAAAGTGAAGGGCTGGAAACAAATATTCCAAGCAAATGGACAGGGGAAAAAAAAGCTGGGATAGCAATACTCATATCAGACAAAATAGACTTCAAAAGAAGAGCCATAAAAAGAGCCCCAGAAGATCACTTCATAATACTCAAGGGAAGAATCCTTCCAGAAGACATAAACATTGTGAATATATATGCACCCAACATAGGAGCACCCAAATACATAAAGAAAATCTTGGAGGACTTCAAGAAAGATATTGACAGCAACACAATCATAGCGGGAGATTTTAACACCCCACTGTCAAAAATGGACAGATCTTCCAAACAAAATATCAACAAAGATACTATGGCATTGAACAATACCCTAGATTAAATGAACTTAACTGATATATATATAGAGAGAGAGCCTTTCATCCCAAAGAGGCAAACTACACATTCCTTTCAAATGCATATAGAATATTTTTAAAGATAGATCACATGATAAGACACAAAACAAGCCTCAACAAATTCAAGAAAATTGAAATCATACCAAGCATTTTCTCTGACCACAAGGGACTGAAACTAGAAACCAACCTCAAGGAAACCCCCCCCCCCCTCAAACTCTCAAACTCATGGAGATTGAATAGCATGCTATTAAACAATGAATGGGTCAAGAATGAGATTAGGGAAGAAATCAAAAAATTCCTGGAAACAAATGAAAATGAACTCACAACAATGCGAAACTTAGGGGACACAGTGGAGGCAGTCCTGGGAGGGAAGTTCATAGTGATACAGGCCTACCTAAAAAAGATAGAAACATTTCAAACAAACAACCTAACCCTACGCCTACAAGAACTGGAGGAACAACGACAAAGACAGCCCAGAGCACGTAGAAGGAAGGAAATAACCAAGATCAGAGCAAAATTAAACGACATAGAGACTAAAAGAACAGTTCTAAGGCTCAATGAATCCAGGAGCTGGTTCTTTGAAAAGATAAACAAAATTGACAAGCCTTTAAGCAGGCTCATCAAGAAAAAAAAAGAGAGGACTAAAATAAACACAATAAAAAATGAAAGAGGAGAGATTACAACTGATACCACAGAAATACAGAGGATTGTAAGAAACTACTACGAAGAACTGTATGCCAAGAAATTTGAAAACCTAGGTGAAATGGACAAATTTCTAGAAAAATATTATCTTCCAAAACTGAATGAAGAAGAAGCAGAAAGCCTGAACAGACCAATAACAGCTGATGAAATTGAAACAGTAATCAAAAAGCTTCCAACACACAAAAGCCCTGGACCAGATAGTGTCGCAGGAGAATTTTATAAAGCATTTAAGGGAGAGCTAACCCCCATCCTCCACAGATTATTCCAAAAAATTCAAGAAGATGGAAGACCCCCAAACTCTCTTTATGAAACCAGCATCATCCTAATCCCAAAACCAGATAAAGACATAACAAAGGAAGAAAACTTTAGGCCAATATCGCGGATGAACATGGATGATAAAATCCTCAACAAAATATTGGCAAACCACATTCAGCCTACGTTAAACAGATCATACACCATGATCAAGTGGGAGTCATCCCAGGGATGCAAGGATGGTACAATATTCGCAAATCAATAAACATAGTACACCACATAAACAAAATGAAACACAAAAATCACATGATCATATTGATACATGTGGAAAAAGCATTTGATAAGGTACAGCACCCATTTATGATAAAGACACTCAGTAAAGTGGGAATAGAGGGAGCATTCCTCAACATAATTAAGGCCATATATGAGAGACCTACAGCCAACATCATACTCAATGCGCAAAAACTTAGAGCTTTCCCACTAAGATCAGGACCAAGACAAGGATGCCCGCTTTCACCACTCCTATTCAACATAGTATTGGAAGTCCTGACCACAGACAGCAGTCAGACGAGAAAAAGAAATAAAAGGCATCCGAATTGGAAAGGAGGAAGTAAAACTGTCATTGTTTACAGGTGACATGATAGTGTTCATAGACAATCCTATAGGCTCCACCAAAAAACTACTCCACCTAATAAATGAATTTGGCAAAACAGCCAGATACAAAGCCAATACTCATAAATCAAAGGCATTTTTGTACACCAACAATGAAATATCAGAAACAGAAATCAGGAAAAAAAATCCTATTTGATATAGCAACAAGAAAAATCAAGTACCTAGGAATAAACCTAACCAAGGAGGTAAAAGACCTGTACTCAGAAAACTACACAACACTGAAGAAAGAAATAAAGGAAGACACAAACAAATGGAAGCATTTACCATGCTCATGGACTGGAAGAATCAACATCATCAAAATGGCCATACTACCCAAAGAGATTTATAGATTCAATATAATCCCTATTAAAGTACCAATGACATATTTCACAGATATAGAACAAACATTTCAGAAATTTATGGAACCATAAATGACCCCAAATAGCTGCAGCAATTTTTAGAAAGAAGAACAAAGTAAGAGGGATCACCATACCTGTCATCAAACTGTATTACAAGACCACTGTAATCAAAACAGCCTAGTACTGGCATAAGAACAGAAACATACATCAATGGAACAGAGCAGAGAGTGGAGAGCAGGTCAATTAATATTTGACAAAGGGGGAAGAAGCATAAAATGGAGTAAAAATATCCTCTTCAACAAATGGTGCTAAGAGATCAGGACAGCTACATGCAAAAAAATGAAACTCAATTATCAACTTACACCATACACAAAAATAAATTCAAGGTGGATAAAATAATTAAATATAAGTCGTGACACCATAAAAGTCCTAGAGGAAAACATCGGCAGGAAAATCTCAGACATTCCATGCAGCAACATCTTCACTGATATGTCCCTAAAGCAAGGGACATAAAGGAAAGAATAAACAAATGGGACCTCATCAAATTAAAAAGCTTCTGCATGGCTAAAGAAAGCAGCATTAAAATGAAAAGAGAACCAACTATATGGGAAAACATATTTGCCAATGATACCTCAGACAAGGGTTTGATCTCCAAAATATATAAAGAACTCACATTACTCCATTCCAGGAAGACAAAAAAAATTTTTTTTTAAAGTGGGCAAAAGACTTGAACAGACACTTCTCCAAGGAGTACCTACAGAAGGCCAAGAAACATATGAAAAGATGCTCAGCATCACTAGCCATCAGAGAGATGCAAATTAAAACCACAATGAGATATCACCTCACACCAGTTCGAATGGCCATCATAAACAAATCAACAAACAATGGTGGAGAGGATGCGGAGAAAAGGGAACCCTAGTGCACTGTTGGTGGGAATGCAGACTATTGAGGCCACTGTGGAAAACAGTATGGAATTTTTTCAGAAAACTAAAAATGGACCTACCTTTTGATCCAGCAATTGCACTACTGGGATTATACCCTGAGAGCCCTGGAACACCAATCCAAAAGAACCTATGCACCCTAATGTTCATAGCAGCACAATTTACAATAGCCAAGTGCTGGAAGCAACCTAAGTGCCCATCAGCAAATGAGTGGATCAAGAAACTACAGTACATTTACACAGTGGAATTCTATGGAGCAGAGAGAAAGAAGGAGCTTATATCCTGTGAGAGCATGGATGGAAGTAGAGAGCATTATGCTAATTGAAATAAGCCAGGTGATGAGGGACAAATACCATATGATCTCACCTTTAAATGGGACATAATCAACAAAAGAAAAAAAGCAAACAAAATATAACCAGAGACATTGAAATTAAGAACAATCTAACAATAGCCAGAGGGGAGAGGGGAGGGGATTGTGGGGAGAAGGGTTTTCAGGAACTACTATAAAGGACACATAGACAAAACCAAGGTGGGGGGGTGGAAGCAGGGGAAGGAGGTGGGTTTGGAAGGAGGGGGAGTGGTGGGGAGAAAATGCAGACAACTGTAATTGAATAACAATAAAGCAATGTACGAAACAAACAAACAAAAAATAAATTAATTAATGAATTAAAAAAAAAGAAAGATCTCAAATTAACAATCTAGCCTTCCACCTTACAACTCTGAAAAAGCAAAGCATATCAAACCTATAGCATGCAGAAGGAAGACAAAAATAAAGATTACGGCAGAAATTAATAAAATGGAAAGCAGAAAAAATAGCAGAAAACCAATGAAACCAAAAACTATTTTTTAAAAAAGAACAAAATTGACAAATTTTTAGCTGGATTTATTGTGATATTGTGACATAATAAGAAATTACGTAAGGTCTTTCTCCTTGATTCAAAGTACAGAACTCCCAAAACACTCATGAAACTCCTGAGTGAAGAGAGTGATAGGAGGACCTTTTGTTGTTCATAATATGACCCTTTCACTCACACCAGGTTCAGGTCAATAAGGTGATGTTTGGAGGATGAGAGGTGGTTGCCAGAGAGGAATCAACTATGCATCTGGAGAGTTGGAACTTCAGCCCCACCTCCTGACTTCCAGAGAGGGGAAAAGGGCTGGAGATTTAGTTAATCACCTTGGCCAATGATCTATCAGTTATGCCTATGTAGTAATCTCTACAAAAACCCTAATAAAGGAGACCCAGAGAACTTCCAGGTTGGTGAACACATGCTCATGCAGGGAGGGTGGTGACTTCAAACTCCATATGGACAGAAGCTCCTACACTTGAGACCCTCCCAAACTTCACCCCATGTACCTCTTTGTCTGGCTGTTCACCTGTATCCTTATCATATCCTTTATGAAAAACCAGTAAGTGTGAGGAAAATGTTGTCGTGAGTTCTGTGAGCCATAAAGTGAATTAATGCTTTTCCCTGTAAATTGTTCTTTATTTCGACTAGTGTATCCTTCATTTCTGACTAGATCTTCATAATGTTATTGAGGTCCTCACTAAGTTCCTTGAGTATCCTTATAACCAGTGTTTTTAACTCTGCATCTAATAGATTGCTTATCTCCATTTTGTTTAGCTCTTTTTCTGGAGTTTTAATCGTTCTTTCATTTGGGCCATGTTTTTTGTCTGCTCATTTTGGCAGCCTCCCTGTGTTTGTTTCTATGTATTAGGTAAAGCTGCTGTGACTCTGTGTCTTGGAAGCATGAACTACAGGGAAACAACAGCAGAGTGGATAAAACCAAGAATTGAATAGATGATTTGGAACATGAGAAACCCAAAAACAACCAATCAGAACAAAAAAGAAGAAAAAAGAATTTAAAAAAATGAGAATAGTGTAAGCAGCCTCTGGGACAACTCCAAGCATTCCAACATTCGTATCATAGGGGTTCCAGAAGGCAAAGAGAAAGAGCAAGAAATTAGAAATCTATCTGAAAAAATAATGAAAGAAAACTTCCCTAATTTGATGAAAGAAATAAACATACAAGTCCAGAAAGCACAGAGTCCCAAACAGGATGGATGCAAAGAGGCCCACTCCAAGACGCATCATAATTAAAATGTCAAACGTTAAAGATAAAGAGAGAATCTTAAATTCAGCAAGAGAAAAGCAGTTAGTTATCTACAGGGTGTTCCCATAGGATTGTCTGCTGATATCTTAAAACAAACTTTGCAGGCTAGAAGGGATTGGCAAGAAATATTCAAAGTCATGAAAAACAGACACCTACAGCCAAGATTGTTCTACCTAGTAAAACTATCATTTAGAATCAAAGGGCAAATAAAGTGCTTCCCAGAGAAGAAAAAACTAAAGGAGTTCATCATCACCAAACCATTAGTATATGAAATGTTAAAGGGATTTATTTAAGAAAAAGATCAAATCTATGAACAATTAAATGGCAATAAATACATATCTACCAACAACTGAATCTAAAAAACAAGCTAAGCAAACAAGAACAGAGACAGAATCATGGATATGGAGAGTGTTTTGATGGTTGCCATATGGGAGTGGGGTGTAGGGGAATGCGTGAAGAGGTGAGGGGATTAAGTACAAATAGGTACTTACAAAATAACCATGGAGATATAAAGTACAGTATAGGAAATGTAGAAGCCAAAGAACCTATATGTGTGACCCCTGCATATATGAACAATGGTGTGGGGATGGCCTGAGGGAGTGAGGGGTACTGGGTGGAGGGAGGCAACGGGGGAAAAACTGGGACAAGTGTAATAGCATAATCAATCAAAATAATTTAAAAAATAGAGCAAATTAGTGAATCTGAGGAGGGTGTCGTGGGAACTTCTGACTTGGATCCAAGTTGGACAGAAGTATGGTAACCGGGGACCCACTACTTGCAACCGTCATCTGAAGTGGCAGCAATCTTGTGGGAGAGCCCTTAATTAACCTGTGGGGTTTGCACTAACTCTGGGTAGTTAGTCAGGATGGAATTAAATTGTAGGACACCCTGTTGGTATCTGCAGTGAACTAGAGTATTTCTTGGTGCAGAAAACCCTATGAATTTAGGCATTTACTGTCAGGAATGTTGTGATCTGTGAATAGAAAAACAGTTTTCCCTTAATGACACACACACCAAAAAAAGATAAGACCCAAATCACAGAAATGATAGAGGGACAGTATACTGGCCCTAAAGAAATTTTAAAAAGAAAAGAGATTGTGAAGGAATACCATGAAAAATTGTATATCAATAATTAGATAAATTAGATGAAGTGATAAATTCCTAGAAATATACAATTACTGAAACTGACTCAAAAAGAAATCATCTGAACAGATCTATAACAAGCAAAGAGATTCAAGTAGTTATATAAAAAAATTAAAAAAAAAACTACCCAGAAAGGAAAGGCCCAACCCAGATGGTTTCACCACCAAATTCTACCAAATATTTTTAAAAGTATTAATACTAATTTTTCCACAAACTCTTAAAAAAAAAACCAAAGAATGAAGGAATGCTTCCCAACTCTTTATATGAGACCAATGTTACCCTCATACCAAAACCAAAAACATCACAAGAAATGAAAAGTAGAGACCAATTAAATCTTATGAATATGAACTAAAATATTCTCAAAAATACTAGCAAAGCAAGCCTAGCTACATTAAAAGAAAATATTATGTGCCACAAACTAGTGGGATTTATCCTAGAACACAAGATTGGTTCAACAGCTGAAAATCAATGTCATGCAACACATCTACCGAATAGAGACTAAAATTCACACCCTGACCAGTGTGGTTCAGTTTGTTGGCCATTGTCCCACAAAGCAGCATGCCTCTGGCTCAATTCTTGGTTCAGGCACATGCCTGGGTTGCTGGTGTCATCCCACGTTGGGGCATGTGCAAGGGGCAACTGACTGATGTTTCTCTCACACATCGGTGTTTCTCTCCCTCTCTTCCTCCCTCTTTTCCCCACTTTCTCTAAAAATAAATAAATAAAAATAAGAATAAATAAAAAGCACATGACAGACCATTCAATAGACTCAGAAAAAAAAACACCTTTGACAAAACGCAACTCTTTCATGATAAAAACGCTCAACAAACTAGTAATAAAAAAGATCATCCACGACCTAATAAAAACCACACTCAACACCGTACTTACTGGTAAAATATTGATGGCTTCCCCTCGATGATCTGAAGGAAGACAAGGATGTCTGTTCTCTCCACCTCTATTTCATATTATATTAAAGGTTCTAGCCAGAGCAATTAAGCCAAGAAAAGAAATAGAAGAAATTAATATTGAAAAGGAAGACTAAAACTATGTTTATTCACAGACAACATGATTTTCTATGTAGAAAATCCTGCAGCCCTGGCTGGTGTAGCTCAGTGGATTGAGCACGGGCTGGGAACCGAACAGTCCTGGTTCGATTCCTAGTCGGGGCACATGCCTGGGTTGTGGGCCAGGTCCCCAGTGAGGGCCATGTGAGAGGCAACCATACATTGCTGTTTCTCTCCCTCTCTTTCTCCCTCCCTTCTCCTTTCTCTAAAAATAATAAATAAAATCTTAAAAAAAAGAAAATCCTGCAGAATCCACTAAAAACATATTAGAATTAATAAATGAATTTAGCAAAGTAGTGGGGTACAGTATCCATATACAAAAATGAACACTGAAAACCCAGAGATAAACCCACATAACTATGGCCAACTGATTTTTGACAAGGGTGCTAAGACCATTTCATGGGGGAATTCCTCTCCCAGGTATATACTCATGAGACATGAACACCTATGTCTACATAGAGACCTGTACATCAGTGTTTGTAGAAGGATTATTCATTGTAGCCAACGTTTCATACAAACCAAATGTCTATCAACTGGTAAATGGAGAAACAGAATGTAGATCCATATGCTAAAATATTATTTGTCCACAAAAGGAAATGACATACTACTCTATGCTACAACATGGGTGAACTTTGAAAATGTATGCTAAATGAAAGTCCATATATTATGATTCAATTTCTATGACAGTTCAGATCAGGGAAATGTCTAGAGACCGAAGGTAACTTAGAGGTTATTTAGGGCTAGGGAAGGGCCATGGGACTAGGGCTGTAGTAGGTAATGGGTTCAAAGTTTCCTGCTGAGGTGATGAAAATGTCCTCAAATCCACCGTGGTCATGGTTGCATGTATTTTAATAGATGTAAATAGACTAAAAAAATTATATACTTTAAGTGGGTCAATTGTATAGTATGAGAATTATTTCTCAGTAAAGCTCTTAAGAAGCTGTTTGCTCCAGCTTTTTCTTATTCTCTCACTAAATCTATTATTTCTGTTTGAAAAGTAATACACCTTTTATTTTTGTGGTTTTTGTTATTTTTTTCTTTTTTTATTAATTTTTTTGTTTAATTACAGTTATTTGCAGCCTCTCCCCTCCCCCCTCCCTTCCCCTCCTGTCTCACCTCCCCCCCCAGCCTACCTCCTCCCCCTTAGTTCTGTCCATGTGTCCTCTACAGTGATTCCTGAAAACTCTTCTCCCCATTGTCCCCTCCCCCCATCCCCTGTCTATTGTTAGATTGTTCTTAATTTCAGTGTCTCTGGTTATGTTTTGCTTGCTTTCTGCTTTTGTTGATTATGATCCAGTTAAAGGTGAGATCATATGGTATTTGTCCCTCACTGCCTGGCTTACTTCACTCAGCATAATGCTATCCAGTTCCATCCATGCTGTTGCAAAGGGTGTAAGCTCCTTCTTCCTCTCTGCTGCGTAGAATTCCATTGTGTAAATGTACCATAGTTTCGGTTTTTGTTATTTTTGAGGAAAAAGATTTTCTCCCTTCTGAGCAATACAAAGCAAAACAAGATATTGTAGATGAATGGTTAACATATTTTTTTTTCACTAACAGACGCTCGAGTTTTCCCAGGGGATTAGCTTGATGACATTTGTTTCTTGTCCTTGGGCTCTTCTGAGAAATAGTTCGACATCAGGAATTTATGGAAACGAAGTTTTGATTGGAAGTTGCCCTCTTAGCAGCTGCATTCTGCTCTGTGTTTGGGCTCCGGGCCTGTGCTGTCTGCAGGCAGACATGGCGGATGGTGCAAGAAGCAGCAGCTCAAGCGGTCAGGCCTGCTTCTTTGCATTTCTCTTCTCACCAGATCTCGTACCCTCATGCCTTAGTAACTGAACACTTTTGTCTCCCCAACTCTTCAAGCCTCTCAGCCTTTCTGCGCCTCACATCTGCTTTCTGGGTGGCCTTTCAACCTCTTGGTCTGATGTGTATTAATTGGCAAATTCCTTAAGGGGAAACTTAGGAGTTAGTGTTGGGCTCACCTCAAAGGGTTTCTTTCTCTCTGATCTGCTGGCTCCTCAAGTTTTGGTGGCTTTGGCATCTCCTGATGCTTTCAAACAACTTTTTAACAAATTTAATCCAGATTTTCTAGTAGTTTTCAGTCAGAAGAATTTATTTGCTATATCCTATAGTTAAGAAAATCCTTTTATTTTGAAAACAAAAGTTCAATACAGTTGAACCTTGAACAGTGCAAGGGTTGGGGTGCTGACCTCCCTCCACCCATCCTCCCAAAACCCCCCACACAGTCAAAAATCCTATATAAGTTTTAACTCCCCGAAAAGTTGACTACTGTTGTCCCTCAGTATCTGCCCACAGGGGATTGGTTCCAAGACCCCAGGAAACCAAATTCCTGGGATGCTCAAGCTCCTTATATAAAATGATGGAACAATGTGCACAGTCAGCCCTCCACATCGGTGGACTCCCAATCACAGATAGAAGCAAAATCTGGAGTATCAACATCTGACTGATTGTACATTTATTTTTAAAACTCCATGTGTAAATGGACCCATGCAGTTCAAACCCATGTGGTACAAGGGCCAACTGTATTTATTTTGGAAAAGTTTATATTGCATTTATATATTTTGATTTGAGGAAACTTAGTATGTTCAAGCAGACACATAGTACAAATAAACTTTATAGTTTTTTGTTTATACTTCAGTAATATATTTTGTTTTCTTTATGTAGGTCCTATACTTTTATACTAAATTCATTTCTAGGCATTTATAGACTTTACACATTTTGTGACTTGGCTTTATTTTATTGTATTTTATTGTTGGTTATTGTGGGCATGTTGGAAACGTGCTTGGTTTTTCTAAACCAGTTCTACACTTGTTTGCCTTACTGAATTGGTGTATTATTTTCAATATTTCCCCAATTGATTATCTTTGCTTTTCACATAGATAAAGATAATGTGCTTTTTCTTCCTTTTCTGTACTTATAGTTCTCAATTTTTATTGCCTTGTTGATTATCTAGAACTTCTAAAACATGCCAAATAATAGCTGTGATAGTAGACATTTTTTCTGAATATAATAAAATGCTAGTGCTTATAATTGTTATTTAAAAATAATTTACTTCAATGTATACATATTTCTTGATTCTAAACAGGAATTTTAACCAAGAATTTATATTAAATGTTGCTAATTTTTTTCAGCCTTTATCAAAAATATTGTTTACTTTTTCTACCTTTAACTGATTACTATGGTGAATCGTATTAATAGTTTTCTTAATATTGACTCATCATTTCATTAATGGACTAAGAATTGCTTTTTATGGGGCATTATTCTTTTGACAAGTTGTTGGATTATTTTTGCTAGCATTTCATTAAAGCTTTTTGGTGTTTATCTTTATGTTGGATTAATTTTTTAGGCCTTTTGTGTGCTTTCTTTAATAGGTCTTAATCTTAGGGTTATGGTAGGGCTTTCACATGAATGGAGACCATTTTATCTTTTATATGTGTGTTTAAGGGACTTACGCAATGTAGGAATTATGGGCTTTTTGAAGATGTGATAGAACTTGGCAGTGAAACTTCCTTGTCTCTTGCACAGTGAGCAGAGCTTCCGATGCCACATCTCAATACCATGTGCAACAGAAAGTGCTTCACATGTCAGGATAGCAACGGCTTTGTCCCCTCATCTATGAAAAGTGAGAGCAGAGAAGTGACCCTTGAGAAAAATGGTGCCCCTGTCTACTGGTCCCATCAATTCCCAACCTCTTGGAAGGTCACATGGAGAAATGAATGCAGTCTATTTACAAACTAAGGCAGCTTTGTAGAAAGAATTGCTCTCACATGCATTTTCTCTGCTCCCTAAAAAGCTTAGTGAAATACTGGATCCACAGGAAGAAAAGGTAATGCATCACACAAGCATCTCAACCGTCACCCCATCAGAGGAAGGGGCAGTAAAAACACATGTTCTCACTTGACATCTCTGTCAACAGTTACGGCAGGTTCTGTAAGAAACCTGTCCAGGATGCTGACGGCAAAACTGCCCATCAAAAAGTGGTGGGGAGATCAGGGGTGGCTGCTATTCTTGAGCTAAGAGTTGCTTCGGACAGCAAACTTCAGTACCCTCAAATTTAATTGGTTCTCACTGCAATGTCTCAGGCAGCACCAGAAAAATACTACTGTAAAAACAGGGCTTACAAAAAGAAAATGATGATCTTTTTCAGTCCTCATACTAATGAACAAAATGCTAACTATAGGAAGTTGGGAATTCTAGTTGAAAGGTCACGTGTGGGCATGTTGATGCTGGGCCTCAGAGACCACCCTCTGCTGGGAGATGGGCAGGTATGGGGACTATTAGCAAGGTCAAGGAACAACTAGTTCAAAAGTTGCCCAGTTCATAGGCACCAGAAGATTCCGATGCAATGGAAAGTGTCCCTTGACCGATAAGTAGAACAGAAATCACAAAAAGTCACATAATGCCAAACAGGTATTTCTGAGAAGTCTCTAATGCACAGTACAACAATTTTGGTTTTAAAAGATATAACACTTGTTCTATAAAGAGGTTATCTCACTTTAAAACCAACTTCTTTTGAAGAGAAGAATGGAAAGCACAGTCCCTGTGACACTGTGACCCTTTCTCCAAGGCTGAAGAATAAGCTGGGCTCCACGGGATCTTCCTGCCCAGGCTGCTGAGGCCTCTAGAGCCCTCCATCTGCTCTGTCATTTGCATTCAGGGAGGGAATGGACCCACATTTAGGCCATCATACCTAGGTGGAATTTAAGACATATATTGCTTTCTTCTTGCTGAAAGAGAGAAACACCTCTCTTTTCCACTGAGCACTGCAGTAGTGCTTGTGGCACCCTACGGTAAAACAGAGCTCAGGGAGTATGTGGCCTGACAAAGAAATCCAACCCATCCAAGTCAGCTCACAGCGTCACATTGATTGGTCTGCATCACTGCAGTGATATGTAACGAACACTGCATTTTCTTTACAGGTTCTAGTGAAGCTTTGTCTCTTTTTCTGGGAGGACAAAAGATTGCACTTTGTCAACTTATTAAAACTAGCCTGCCTAGAAGAGCCTACATGATCACTCCAAGTGAAGTGAATACCCTGGTGATCACGGAAGTCACAGGAAGCAGGCGAGAGCACACCCCAGTAGCTGGACAGGGTGGCCTGGGTGGGAGTTCCTCAGATTCATGGCTGAGGCCCAGACTCTCCCTCAGTCAGCCAGAGTGCTGCACTCAGAGCCAACGCAAGTGGGTGACTGCAACTTTGCATTAACTGAAGACTTTCCAATAGCATTAAGGTACCTTTGCAGCTATAGAGGTTACATTAGTTAGGCATACAAAGTGGAAAGTATGTTTAGAGCACTGTGGAGACTATGCTGGAGAGCAGTCAGGCACCTACCAAATGCCATTTGGGCACCCTCCACGTTTTGGCTTTCCATGTCTTTGTGAATAGATTTCCAGTTCGTGGGACTGAATGGTTAACAGAGGGAAGTTCTAGCATGGGAGGCAGCCCAGATAGAACAATCAGGGATATGCATTCAAAATGGGGTGTTTACAGGAGGAACTCCCAGCCTCACAGGGGAGTTTGTTGGAGAGACCCACAGAGTCCTAGAACAAGCCCGCCTGTGTGGGAATCAGCGACGGAAGGGCCCAATTTGCTTGTGGGTAGCGAGCAGAGCAGGTGCCATTGTGCCCTCTCAGACCCCTCACCCACAGACAGAGTCACAACACAGAGACATGGGTTACCCCACCCTGGTGAACACCTAAGGCTCTGCCCTCTCATACATAACAGGTGCGCTGAGAGAAAAAAAATGGCCCAAATGAAAGAACAGATGAAAGCTCCAGAAAAAATATAACTAAGCCATGAAGAGATAGCCGACCTATCAAATGCACAGTTCAAAACACTGGTAATCAGAATGCTCACAGAATTGGTTGAATTTGGACACAAATTAGATGAAAAAATGAAGGATACACTAAAGGAAATGAGGGGAAATGTGCAGGGAACCAATAGTGATGGGAAGGAAACTGGGACTCAAATCAATGGTGTGGACCAAAAGGAAGAAAAAAACATCCAACCAGAAAAGAATGAAGAAACAAGAATTCAAAAAAATGAGGAGAGGCCTAGGAACCTCCAGGACATCTCTAAATGTTCCAACATCCAAATTACAAGGGTGCCAGAAGGAGAAGAGGAAGAGCAACAAATTGAAAACTTATTTGAACAAATAATGAAAGAGAACTTCTCCAATCTGGCAAAGGAAATAGACTTCCAGGAAGTCCAGGAAGCTCAGACAGTCCCAAAGAAGTTGGACCCAAAGAGGAACACACCAAGGTACATCATAATCACATTACCCAAGATCAAAAATAAGGAGAGAATCCTAGAAGCAGCAAGAGAAAAGGAGACAATCACCTACAAAGGAGTTCCCATAAGACTGTCAGCTGGTTTCTCAAAAGAGACCTTACAGGCAAGAAGGGTCTGGAAAAAAGTATTCCAAGTTGTGAAAGGCAAGGACCTACATCCAAGAATACTCTATCCAGCAAAACTTTCATTTAGAATGGAAGGGCTTCCCAGATAAGGTTAAGTTCAAGGAGTTCATCATCACCCAGCCTTTATTATATGAAATGTTAAAGGGATTTATATAAGGTATGGAGGAATATCAACAGGGAAGTGGGAGGGGGAGGGAGGAGGAAAAACTACAGAGAATAAGTAGCATAAGTGGTAGGTAGAAAACAGACAGAGGGAGGTTAAGAATAGTATAGGAAATGTAGAAGCCAAAGAACTTATGTGTATGACACATGAACAAGAACTAAAGGGGGAGACAGTGAGGAGGGGGGCCGTACGCGGGGTAGAGGGGAATAAAGGGGGGTAATGGGACAACTGTAATAGCTTAATCAATAAAATATTTTTTAAAAAAGAAAGACAAAATGAGGTGTTTACATGACCCATGATTATATAATATTTATATATGTTCCATAAAAGCCTGAAAGACCAGGATTTGTAGTCAGTCCCTGCACTCACTGCAACATGAGGTCATTGAGAGGTTTCCAGAATAAGATGAACACCGTTTGGCTCTTGGTGTCCACCTCATGTTTATATTCTTCAAGAACAGTGTGACCACTTCTAGTCCTGTGACAAACTCCAGCTTTTTACACACAGCAAACAAGATAACTTCCATCCAGCCCTGCCCTGGGGGCCTGAATGTTCCCATGGCTGGGATCACGGGGCTCCCAGCTTGGTCACGTAACTGGTCTTCGAGAAAGAACTAAGGTTGTTCTTTGGAGGCTGGTCTTGTCCCAAATAGGGCCATTTGTGTTCCTTAGACCTTTCCTCACCCACTTTTCCAGGTCTTTGTGGGCTTTCTGTTTTCCCTCCATAGATTTCATCTTGCTATCCTGTCTTAATTCTTGGACTTCTTCCTTCAGTGCATAGACAGTATCAACAAGACTCTGTTCTTCTATCGCTGTCTGACCAATGCTTCTAGTGTTTTCAACTCTATTTTTTTTCTTCTTCTGGAAGCAAAGCTTGGGGAGCAGATTTTTTGCATGAACTTGAATTGAGTGTTTGTGGTATTTTGGCACTTGTGCCATTAAGTTTCAATGACTTCCAGAATCTGTATGTCTCCTTCCAAGCAGCTGTGGTTTTCCCCAGAGCAAACTCAGTGTCTGGAGGCTTCCGCTTGGGTTTACACTTAGATGGCAGCTTTTCATGTGTGCTTGGGACTCAGTTACTTGTAGGGAACTGATTTGTTTCAGTCTGGCAAATGTGAGTCAGCCCTGTGTGGAAAACCTACAGGAGTGAAGTGGTGGGCAGGAGCCAGACCCTCAACCCAGATTTCCCATGGGAATCAGGCCTAGAAAATGCATCCAGACTGTTATGGCTTGCTCTTGCTAAAACTCCCTCACCCTGGTGTGAAACAGTAGATATTTATTGCCTATCTTCAAGGTAATTTCCAAAGCCTGTGTGAATTTTCCCAAGGACAGAGCTAATCAGCTCACCACCTTTCCCTTCTGCGTTTGTTATTTTCATTTCTTTGATTGTACCTAAAATGTAGACAACAACATTCTATGTAATAGATAATAAATCCTTCTCTGGTGTAAGACCCGAGAAAAACAATAAAAGCCTTTCCAGGCGAGGGTTGGTGTGCTCTCCCCTTGAGAGAAGTGGCTGCAGGACTCTCATCCTAAGAGAGTCCCATCCCGTCCCTTTTCCTCCACAGGACTGCTGCAGCCTGTGCGTTTGTTTTCATCTTCAGCCACAACACGCAGGCTCTGCTGGCCAGAGTCTGCCACAGTTACTTATGATCCTCAGCGAGCAGCTGGGGGCGGGGAGGGAGGCGCGGTGGTGGAGAGCTCCCGCTCGGTGGTGTGGCAGTCTTCGGAGGCTCCAACGCCCTAGTTGACGGCAGTGTGTGGAGTGCTGTACTGGGAAGGGTGGAGCAGCATGCGGTAGGTGGGCGTCAGCTACACCAGCCTGCTGCCACGTGCTTGCTGGACTGGCGATTGAATGGGAGGAGAGCGCATGAGACCGCCCAGAATGAAGCTTAATGAGGAGGTTGCTGATAGAGGCAGCTTTTGTTTGCTTCTGTAGCTGGTCCACCTATTCATGGAGATCCTGCTGGCTGTTGCATGGCATTCATTTCCACCCACTCGTGCTCCCTGATATTTCAACGCATTTCTGTCATTTTTACTGTCCTCAGGCTTTGTGTTTGTCATTCCCGTCATTGGTAGCTTTCCCTGATAGATAAAACCATTCAGCTTGGGACTGACAGACCACATTATCAAAATATTTGGGAAGCGTAGAAGATATCTTTCATTTTTTTCCCCACTTCCCACACACTGAAGCGTGACCTGGGACATGTAAATGATGTTGCCCAAGGTCTCACTGTCATCTCCTTCCCAGCTCCAGATGGCTTCCCTCAGGATCATGAACTCCTTTTCTGAAGGTTTTGACCCTGGGTTGCAAGGGTTTTGAAGGTAGTCATGGCTTTTTGAATATCTTCTCTGTCTGGATGATAATCCTCCATGAGAACTGCAGATGGCACAATAAACGAGGTACAAGACTTTCATCTGTGGCATCAGATTTAAAAAGCAGCCGCCAACCCTCTGCTGAGCTTCAGGTAACTTGCTGCATCCTTCTAAAGACTGCACAAGCATTTGCTAGTAAGAACATATTTCTTCTAGATTTTCCCTTAAGTATAAAGTGCTCGCAGAACTTCACTTCTCGCTGGTCTGCAATGGCCATAGACATGTTGAAAGAACAATCTGGAGTTCTTTGTAATATTCACTTTCTGTTCCCAAAATATTCTGTAGCACCGCATTATAATAGCTTTTGTTCATGGCAGCTGCATGGAATCCTGTGGGAGGGCTCTCCACTGCTCTGGATTTGGGAGACACAGCTTTTCTCCAGGCTTCACGTCTCCTTTCCTCCTCCAGAATGACAAGGGTGGCATCTCCTTTTGTAAACAGAAGTTCATCATCTTTCTGCTGGAAGTTAAACTTTGTTCTTATGACCACTTGGCTGTTGCTGTTATTCTTTATCATGTCCAAACTTCAGCACTGGCCCTGGAGCAGTTTTGAAGTTCAGCTGTGTGAAGTTGGGGGTCTCAGGGAGTCGAAAGCCTTTATCTGACGAGATAAGGGCCGGGCACACACAAACTTCCCAGTCCACTGCCTGTTTCTACTTTATTTAGAGTCACTGAGGAACTGAGCATCTTGTTAAAATGCTGCCCCGACACAGATCGTTTGTATCAATGTCTCCAGGTGCAGGAAGGCCCGCAGCCTGGCAGAAACTTCCGGATGTGGCTCAGGTTCCTGTTCTCTCCTGGGCTCTGGGTAGGTGCTGTTTTCTTCCCCACCCCCAGGTGGCGCCAGTCTCAGGCCCCTTTCCCTCACCAGGCTTTCTTGATTAGTCTTAATAGTCGTTTATCTCTTTTTTTCCTTAAAAATATTATATTTATCAATTTCACATATTTTTTACTAATTCATTATGACTCTAACTTTTTGGTCTTTCCATTCCTGTGCTTATTATTTTATATTGGTTTTTGCCATTTCTTCCTTTGATCTGTAATGATTTCCTGCTTTATTAATATTGATGCTATAACACTTGTTGCATAAAGAATTAAAATGGTTATATCTGTTTGAATTAGAGCCTCTAGAATAGGACATAGCGTTATTTGACGGAACCAATGCTTTTTTCACGGGATTTAATTTTTATGAAAATGTCACTGCTGTCCTGCTTTCCTTTTGTTTCCGTGTCTTCCCTGTGCCTTCTACTTCACTTTCAACACTCGGCCCTTTAGCGCCCCCTTCAGCACGAGATGTGTGTTCTTCGTCGTGCTCCCTCTTTCAATGTTTTGGAAAACTTATATCTTGTTATTTTTTCCAGCAGTTGAAGATTTTTTAATTCCTCAAACCTATATTTATTTAATTTTTATATTGTGCAAAATTAAAAATATTTCATTCTACTTGTACTCTTTTCTTTTCCTATCTTTGTTCAGGCTGCTATAAAAAAATATATCATTAACCGGGTATAAACAGCAGAAACTCACAGTTCCGGATGCCCAGGAATCCAGGATCCAGGGGCTGACAGACTGGACGTCTTGTGAGTATTTACTTTCTGTTTTATAGACGGCACCTCATTCCCCTTCAAAGTAGACATCTTGGGACCTCACAGAATTCCCCCAATTGCCATCAACTGCCCTGCTGTATTTTCCTGAATCTCATCCATGGTCTGAAATCTCTTTCCTTTCAAAGGCAATTTTAGTTTTGGGAAAAGTGAGAAGTCACAGGATGCCAAATCTGGGCTGTAGGGGGGTTGAATCACCTGGGTGATTTGATGTTTTGCCAAAAAACTCTGCAGGAGATGTGATGCATGGGATGGTGCATTGTCGTGATGAAGCTGCCAATCACCAGTCACCCATAGCTGTGGCCTTCTGAATCATCCAAATAGTTTCTGCCAAGAAATGTTCAAGCTTAATGCAAAATTTGATGCAGATTCATTGCTTCACTCCCTCAGTCATTTTGAGTGCCATGGTCACATACTACACACACTTACTCAATGGTGTCTGCTGCGCCCACTGACTAGTACAGTAAAGGCATCATTGTTCACATGCGTGCATTCAAGGCCACTCTCCTTGGCTGCCAGGTTACATCAATGTTGCACAAACTATTCTTCTTTTGTTTTTAATATATTTTATTGATTATGCTATTACAGTTGTCCCATTTTCCCCCCTTTATTCCCCTCCACCCCACATCCCCCCATTCCCCGCCCTTTAGTTTTCATCCATGGGTCATACACATAAGTTCTTTGGCTTCTACATTTCCTATACTATTCTTAACCTCCCCCTGTCTGTTTTCTACCTACCATTTATGCTACTTTTTCTCTGTACTTTTTCCTCCTCTCTCCCTCTCCCACTCCCCTATTGATATCCCTCCCTGCCTTATATAAATCCCTTTAACATTTCATATAATAAAGGTTGGGTGATGATGAACTCCTTGAACTTGACCTTATCTGGGAAGCACTTTATCTGCCCTTCCATTCTAAATGAAAGTTTTGCTGGAGAGAGTATTCTTGGATGTAGGTCCTTGCCTTTCATGACTTGGTATACTTCTTTCCAGACCCTTCTTGCTTGAAAGGTCTCCTTTGAGAAATCATCTGACAGTCTTATGGGAATTCCTTTCTAGGTGACTGTCTCTTTTTCTCTTGCTGCTTCTAAGATTCTCTCCTTATTTTTGATCTTGGGTAATGTAATTATGATGTGTCTTGGTGTGTTCCTCTTTGGGTCTGCAAAATATGGGAATGCTGGCAGCTGTGGCCAATTGTGGTCCATTCAGCAATAGTATATCATTCGCACCTCCCCCCTGTGCCCTAGTCTGTTCTGTAAAACCACGTCTCTTGGTGCGGGAAGGAGTCTCATGTCTGGTATGGAAGGAGAGCGCTCCTTGAGCTGGGCAATTTGAGGTGCACTTTCCCCTTTGCTGGTGTTTCTAGTAGCCAGTGTCTTTGGATGAGGGAGTAGTCTCAGGTCCAGCAGGGAGAAAAGGCACCCACACTGGCTGCTTATTGTTGGGGGCTTAGGGACTTCTGATTGGTTCTCCTCCCAGTTCTTCCAGGCTATACCCTGGGGTTATCGTTGGGACTCCCTTCTGATCTGGGAGAAAAATGAATCTACCTGGGATTTAGGGATCCAGGTTGAAGATTGTGTTCTTATTCTGTTGTGTGCAGGGCTTTGGGGAGGAAGGGTCATATGACACGCTATACTACACTGTTCCTCTAGTCTTTTTTTTTTTTTAGTGGTGTGCTTACCCATCATTTATTTTAAAACCAGTTATTTGCAAATTGTTAAAACAAGCAATATGATAATACAATTACCAACCATAAGAGAACTTTTTAAAGCATATTTTCTTGATTATTCTCTTAGTTTTCCCAATTTTTCCCCCTTTATCCCTCCTCCACCCTGAATCCCCCAACCCTCCAGCATCCCCCCTGCCCTTAGTTCATGTCCATGGGTTGTACATATAAATTCTTTGAGTTCTCTGTTTCCTATACCATTTTTGACCTCTCCCCATCTATTTAATGTCTACCAATTATGCTTCTTCTTCCCTGTACCCTCCCCCCATTCCTCCCCTCCCCATCCCCACTGAAAACCCTCCATGTGATC
This sequence comes from Micronycteris hirsuta, assembly GCA_004026765.1. Taxonomy (NCBI): domain Eukaryota; kingdom Metazoa; phylum Chordata; class Mammalia; order Chiroptera; family Phyllostomidae; genus Micronycteris; species Micronycteris hirsuta. The sequence goes on from PVJI01003038.1 coordinate 114,868, forward strand.
TCCATTTCTCTGATTTTGTTCCTGTTCTAGTTGTTTGCTTAGTTTTTGTTTCCATTGTTTTCCTTTCTTTTTGTGTTTTAGGTTCATTTGTTGATAGTTGTGAGTTTGTTGTCATTTTACTGTTCATATTTTTGATCTTCCTTTTCTTAGATCAGGCCCTTTAACATTTCATATAATAAAGACTGGGTGATGATGAACTCCTTGAACTTGACCTTATCTGGGAAGCACTTTATCTGCCTTTCCATTCTAAATGAAATATTTGCTGGGTAGAGTAATCTTGGATGTAGGTCCTTGCCTTTCATGATTTGGAATACTTCTTTCCAGCCCCTTCTTGCCTGCAAGGTTTCTTTTGAGAAATCAGCAAATAGTCTAATGGGAACTCCTTTGTAGGTAACTGTTTCCTTTTCTCTTGCTGCTTTTAAGATTCTCTCTTTGTCTTTAATCTTGGGTAACTTGATGATGTGCCTTGGTGTGTTCCTTGTTGGGTTCAACTTCTTTGGGACTCTCTGAGCTTCCTGGACTTCCTGAAAGTCTATTTCCTTCTCCAGATTGGGGAAGTTTTCCTTCATTATTTGTTCAAATAAGTTTTCAATTTCTTGCTGTTGTTGTTCTCCTTCTGGCACCCCTAGAATTCAGATATTGGAATGTTTCAGATTGTCCCAGAGGTTTGTAAGATTCTCTTCACTTTTTCGAATTGTTGTTTCTTCATTCTGTTCTTACTGATGTTTATTTCTTCCTTTTGTTCCAAATTGTTGATTTGAGTCCTGGTTTCCTTCCTGTCACTGTTGGTTTCCTGAATATTTTGCTTTATTTCACTTTGGGTATCTTTCATTTGTTTTTTCATTTTTTGACCAAGCTCAATCAGTTCTGTGAGCATTTTGATTACCAGGGCTTTAAATACTCCATCAGATAGGTTGGCTATCTCCTCATTGTTTAGCTCTCTTTCTGAGGTTTTGCTCTGCTCTTTCATTTGGGCCCTATTTCTTTGTTTGTCTGTTTCTTTGTTTGTAAGAGAGCTGGGCCTTAGGTATTCTCCTGGGCAGGGCAACCCTCCTTGCTGCGCTGCAGTGCTGCCTGTGGGGGAGGAGCCAGAGAGGGTACAATGCAGCTCACCTGCTCATCTCTAGCCCACTTTTCAATGAACTCTTGTGTAAGACTAGGAGTTTCTCCCACTGTGGTAACTGCTGTAGTCCACAGCTCCCTTGAGTCTCGGTGTCCCCTTAAGTCAGCCCTTCCCACACAGCCTGCCTACCTTGCTGCAGCCAGCCCTGCCCCCATGGTCCACTGCCTCACCGTGGTTTCTCTCCGTCCACTGCCTTACCAGTCTGGTTGTTCTGTTTGACTGTTTCTTTCATTCTGTGGTTATCAGAGTTCCATGCAATTTGATTTTCTGGCACTTCTGGTGGTTTATTGATTTTAAATTGGTTGTTATCCTCCTTTTGCTTGTGCAAGAAAATGAAGCATTTCTACCTACGCCTCCATCTTGGCCAGAACTCCTGTTCCTCTAGTCTTAAAGCTCCAAACTAGTATGCCTTTCTCTTTCCACTGGTCAGAATTCTCCTTTTGTTGTCTTTTGTATTATCCCCAGCATTTATATTATCATTGTGCTTAGTGGGAAAGAACAGGAGGAGACAAATCTACGCCATTTTGTCTAGAAAGGAAGCCATCAATTACCTTCTAAAGACATTTAAATTATAAGAAAATATCTTAATTATTTTATTTACACAGGGTGGGGCAAAAGTACTTTACAGTTGTTCAAACGGGAAAAATAGAATAATTAATAAATAGGAATATAAGAACAAATTCTGTTTCCTGTACTCACAACTGTAAACCTACTTTTGTCCCACCCTGTATCTTATTTGGTACTTACTGGTACTCTTCATCCTTTTCTCAATTTGTCTTCCATCTGGCATCATTTTTTCCTGACTAAGGACTTCTGTTAACATTTCCTGCAGTACCAGTCAGCTGGAGATGAATTCTTTCAGTTTTCTGTTCCTTCAGAATTTTTCATTTCATTTTTGTTCTGAAAGACAATTATCCTGTACAGAATTCTAAGTTAACAGTTTCTTTTGTCACTTTAAAGACATTGTTCCATTATCTTTGCACTTGTACTGTATCCAATAAGAATTCTTCTGTCAGCTTTATTTTTGTTCTCTGTAGGGCACATGTTCTATGCCTACCCCATCCCCAGCTGCTTATTAAGATATTCTGTTTCTCACTGATTTTGAGCAATTTGATTATGTTACAATTTGCAGTTTTGTCTATTTTATATTGTTCTTGAATTTATTGAGATTCTTGGATTTATGGCTTTATAATTATCATCAAAGTTGAAAAATTCCAGAGCTCTGGCTGGTGTAGCTCAGTGGATTGAGCGCGGGCTGTGAACCAGAGGGTAGCCAGTTCAATTCCCAGTCAGGGCACATACCTGGGTTGCAGGCCAGGTCCCCAGGAGGGCCACGTGAGATGCAACCACACATTGATGTTTCTCCCTATCTCTTTCTCCCTCCATTCCCATCTGTCTAAACATAAATAAAATCTTAAAAAAAAAGTTGAAAATTTCAGTTGTTTATTTCATTAGGAAAAGGTAATATCATCTAATAACGTCTGTCATCTCTTAAAAATCCAGAATTGATGAGTTCCTTAGAAATTAAATAGTACCTCACTTGTCAATTTTTTTGATAATTATAAATGTTTTATAAAGAAAAGTGCTCATGTTTTTGTTTATTTTTTAGTAGATTAGCCAAAATGATTAGGTCTTTCTAAGGCTTAACCTGAAATGAGCTCTTCTGCACATGGTCAAGAAGATAATTTTATGTTCTGGAGTAAAGAGATTTTAGTAAAGGGTAAAAATATTGTTATCTGCTCATACTTTACTAATTGCTATATAAATTGCTATAGACTTTATGTATGTCAACTTGATACAGTAATTTCAAGTTGTGTAAAGTTACTTGACTATGCTAGATACAATATCACATATGAGCAATGTTGTAAAATTAAATATGGCAGCCTACTGTGTAACAGTAAAGAGTGACAGTAATATACACGCCCATCAATGTAGAGGACTTTAAATAAATCATAGTCCATCCACACAATGGCACACTCTTCAGCCCTAATAAAGCATGAGAAAGATCTTGGTGTACTAACCGGAAAAGGGAGTTGAGATATACTATTACATAAAACAGAACATGTAAAGTGGTGTGTAGTTTGTGAAACAACACCATGAAAATCAGTTGAGTAGTCTAGCATTGGCATGCCATTCTATTTGTTGTTTGTACTTGCACAGGGCATTTCTGGGGAAAAGCATAACCACAGGGTGAGAGGATGCTGACATTTTACCTCGGCCCTTTCACCCCTTCTGAATATCGTACCTGCCTGAATGCTTGTTTGAAGGAACAACTCCAAACAGACAAAAACTGTGACCTGAGTGATGCACAAAGAAGATAATTGCTTCTAGTTTCTCAAATTCTGCCCTCAAGAGAAAAAAAAATGGAGACCAGTTTTTCACAGTTTGTTTGTAACTTGAAGATGGTGAATGCCATTTTTTGGTCTCCATTGAGAGAGCATATGGGGTTTGAAATTCCCATATTTTGTTGTGTATAATGCATACCTTTTGCCCAAATTTTTGAGGGAAAAATAAGGATGTGAATTATACATGGGTATAATGAGTACATACCATGAGTATAAGAATGGGCACGATAAAACCATGTATAATGCACACAAAAATGTGGGTGTGCATTATACACAGCAAAATACAGTAGAAACCCAAATGAAAGAACTTGATTAGAACTCAGTACACATGGCTCTGAATCCAGGCTCTTCAAATCCATGGCTTCAAATCCAGGCTCTGGACATGGTAGCTGGGTGTCATGGGAATATAAAACCATTCTTTCTGAGCCTAAATTTTCTTCTCTGTGGAGATTGAATGAGACAGTTCCTGTGTAAATGCCTAGCATAGATTCTGGCATATCTGTTGTTTTTCATACATCCAGGAAAAATTGCTGCATTAAAAGCACAGGAACATCTTAGTCTTGCTCCTTAGACAAGCCAGTTCTCTATATATATGTAAATGGTGAGCCAGACCAGAAGTCCTCTGAAAGGTATTCTCCTGAGAAAATCAGTTGGAATGAGAAAAGAGCCACACTCTCCAGGAAATCTCGCACAAAGGAGGATTGGGGTGTGGGACTCCAGGGTCCTTTCGCCTATCATGAGGTTGGACAGCTGGCAGGTGGGGGCAGAAGTATTTCTGGGAGCAGAGTTGCTCCTAGTTGGAGGGCAGTGTGGGATATATGAGTGAAGGAAGAAAGAATTGAGCCTGCAGATTCGGGGTGTCTGTGAGGTTTGTGGGGAGAAAGCTGAGAGAAGAAGGGAAGGAGAAACTGTGATAAAGCTGCGATGGAGTGTGGGGAAGGGACGGGGGCTGTGAAGTAGTCTTGTGTGATTGCACATTTCGTCTTCCTTACAGCTCTCCAAATAAATATTTGAATAACTTCTTAATTCCTTCTGGTTGCTAGACTTTTTCTTGAGCCTGGAACATAGAGAATGCCAGAATTTATTCAGGTCATAACTGTCACAGAAGCATCTTGGGCCCTTCGGGTCCTCGTGGACACAGCTGTGGCTTTAGAAGCTTTGAAGAGTCTTAGAGGTTTTAGTGGATTTTTAGAGGCTCTTAGTGCTGTTATGCTTTTTATAATATTCTACTTCATTCTCTGCCTTCGGAGAAGAAGGAGCAGAACAGAATATAACAAGGTCTCCGATGCAACACGACATTCATCCTTTCTCTGCTACACAAACACCTCTGAGGACGAGGCCTCTGCCATGCACACAAGGCTGTGCCTGGTCTGGGCCCTGTGCCTCTTACACCTCGCTGTCCAGCACCAGGTCTCTTACTGCCTCTGTCCCGTGGCATTACCGTTCCACCCAAACGTCACACACGCCTCTGCCTCAGCGCTGCCCAACGCTGTTCCCTCCACATGTCTGGTGGCAGCCCAGCATCCTCCTCAGCTGCACTCTGTGTCACCTCCTAAGCAGGTTTCTATAATAAAGACTATTTAAAATAGCATCTCCATCTGCTTCACTGACAACATTTATTACTGACTTTTACTGAGTACTCTGTATTTATTACATATATTTACTTCTCTCGACTTCACTTGAACAAAGCTCAATAAAGTCATCACCTTCTGTTATTTATGGCGGTATTCTAAGGACATAAAATGATGCATAATAGATATTTGTTGAGTGAATGAATGATACACATAGGATGGGTCCTGTTTCTCACTTAATCACATTGGTAGTACCCACTATCGGAGTACAGAACTCAATGTAAGGCAACTATGGATAACACAGAAGAAATACAAGTGTGTAGGCTCTTAGAAAGGTTACAGACTAATAGGGTGGGGGGAGGCAGATGTAGGATGTATACCCAAACCTCCGTGGCATCCTTACAATTTGACCAAAGTTCAAAGTGATGCAGTTGCATCCCGAAGTGAGAAATAATAGTGCCACCTGCTATTTAGGTAGTGCTTTCCTGTGTAGCACGGGAGCATTGCCACGCATGGTTTCTTTGATGAGGCATGTGAAATTGATATGAAAATCTGAACTTACAAAACAGGTCAATTAAAGGGTGACTATCTGCATTACAAAAGAATTCTTTGTGGTATAAAAGGATTAGTGCAGGGTTCCTTTAAATAGCTACTCCCTGAGTGTATTAAAGTGTTTATTTATAGATCATTAACTGCTTGACCAAGATGCCTCAGGGCAGAGCAACGAAAAGGCAACTGGTCAGGAGGCCCTACCAGTGGAAGATCAATTAAATTTGAAGACAAAGTGTCTTTGAGGTGATGCACAAAGTCAATGGGGAAAAAGGATTCATTTGCCCAAATTTGCTTTATCACATCTATTGGATGAACTGCATACCTATGTGTTCCTATTGATGCCTAACCAAGGCAGATGTGTTCTCCACTCTGTGTGGCTAAAATCTGGTATGTCCAGGGTCATAGCTATGTTTGGCCTCCTTTTGGTGGTGCTTTAATTAAGAGGTAAAATTATGAAAGCAGCAGATGTTTCTAGCCTGAGGATCTGGGCCCAGTTATACCAAGCAGATGGTCCCAGGCAAGATAGCATCCTTTAATGAAGAAGCATTTGCAATTCATGAGCATTCATGATGTCCATTTCTCTTACTCCCCAATGTTCTGCCTGTCAGGGGTCCCATTGTGTGGCCAGGGAGCATGATGAATTAGGCAAACCCCTTCTGGTTTGGGATGTGGTCTTGTGCTGATGAAAATTAAAAGTATTATCTCCCAGAAGATCAAGTGACCCAGCTCTCCAGAGAGAAGGCTCCTCCAGCCCTCCTGCTTATCTGCCTGGTGATCTGCTTGAGAGTCATCAGGCAGGTCACAGGCTGGCTCAAGGTATGACTTCACCTCAAGGGCCTAGGGCTGTGAAAGAACCTACAAACGCCTCCATTGAATTGCTAAAACTCTCACCTTGGGATTGTCCCTGGTCAGATCTTGGGTTCACTTTGATGTTTTGCCAGGAAGACTCAGGCAAAATATTCTGGCTAGATACCAGAAACCTTGAATTCTGCTTCTGATGACTGAGGGCAAATCATATAAATACACACATATACTCTGTGAATCATGATTTCCTCATTTTTATCTATTCAATAAATAGTTATTAATGATTACTCTAGGCAAATCAGCTGAGAAAGGAGGATAACCAATTTTGCTTTCTTTATCTCACAACAGAACAGTGAGAAGCAAATGAGATAAGTGGAAGCACATTATTTTAAAGTAATATTGTCTGTTGCTTTAAGAGTCAATGAGTCAATAGTGATATAAGGCCTGGCATTCTGCAATGGGCCATGCCCAGGAAGCAGAGGCATCTCTTGGTCACCATATGTAATAAAACTGGAGAGCAACAAAAATGGGCTTTACATTAAGTTATCAGATTTAATGTTTTATTCCTTTTTAACAGCCTGAGTCTGTCAATGACGGTCAATGTTGTATATGAAAGAAGGTTGAGGTGCTGTAGGCCCCAGGTCCTGTCCCTTTTCCTGAGAATATCAGGTAGTGAGCGAGAAGAGAAATTGGATGCAGGGCTGCCCTCGAGTCACGCTGATTTGGAAGGTGCATCATCTTCTGTTCTTCTCTGCCTTCCTAGCACTTTGTTCACCTTCTGGATCCCTCTGCCTCCTCCCTCTTCTGAGTTCTCAGTACGCTGGCACTTTCAGGGGACTCTATGCCACGATTGACAATGACCCGGCTGGGGGGTGCATCACTCTTGTAGGAGAAGAAAAATAGTTTCCTTCCTATTCTTCTGAGGTCTTAGCTGAAACTCCTGCAACAAAAGACAGATTAACAAGAAAAAAAAACTGAAGTTCATTAACATGGATACCTTATGTATACATGGGGGAAACCCAGGGAGAAAGGAATAACTCCCTGAGTTGGCTTAGAATTTAGACTTATACATCATCTGAATAGGGAAAGGGAAGGGGACAGTAGGCCTCTCAGGGGAAAGTAAATGATTTTTAGGAAACGTGAATGGACCCTTGGAGGAAGAGGAGGGAGGAGTGATAGTCTGTGACAGAGCTGGATAAATGTCCAGCCTCCTCCTTTCCGATGAGTCAATCCTCCCTGGTGACAAAATTCTGGGGAGGAGATCTATGACAACTGAGTTCTTGTTGGAGGATCTGTCTTTAGGCAGATGAAAAAATTTCAGAAAAAGCTTCTCCCTGTATTTTTGTTTTTTTTTAAGTGCCTCCATGTCAAAATAATCAGTATGTCATCGTGGCCCAGTTTGAGGAGGCAAATCTGTCACTCTCGCTCCTTCTCTCCCAAGGCTCCTGTGATCAGACTCCATTGATTGCAAGCTGAGAAACCCATCAGATAAACCAATTTACTCTAGAAATAATCAATGACATGGTCGGGCTTAAGTAGAGGGAAATTTACTACCTTGTTTCCTTAATTTTCACAGCCCTCTAATGTAGGTTGTGTTATTGCTTTAATAAAAATGTCTCGAGGAGCCCTGGCTGGTGTAGCTCAGTGGATTGAGCGCGGGCTGGGAACCAGGCGATCCCGGTTTGATTCCCAGTCAGGGCACATGCCTGGGTTGCGGGCCAGGTCCCCAGTGAGGACCATGTGAGAGGCAACCATACATTGCTGTTTCTCTCCCTCTCTGTCTCCCTCCCTTCCCCTCTCTCTAAAAATAAATAAATAAAATCTTAAAAAAAAAAAAAATGTCTCGAGGAAAATAAATTTGTTCATTAAATGTGACATCAATTGTAGACATAGCACAATTATAAAAGTTTTGAAATGCAAACAAAAAAAAAATAGTGTGTTAAGGATTAAAAAGTTATAAAAGTCAGGGGTTTTCATGACACCCAGAGGTGGCAGTGCAGCGTTTACACCCTGTTGTGTTCATCTGACTTCACTCTATTCTCATTTCTGTGATGGAAGCTGAATGGTGGATGAGAGAGCGAAGGGGCAAGTGACGGTGGTAACAGGGCTTTGGAATTCATTTTAGAAACTCTGGGGTGGGAGTCTTTATCTGTAACATGGTAAAAATAGTATCAACCTTAAGAGTCACTGTGAGGATTAAATGTAATAGCAAAAGATGGTTGAGAAAAGTAAATGAGGTTCTTGATAAAAGGGCTTGGTATGGGTCTTAACACATAATATGTGCTCAGTAAACATTAATCGCATTCGGGTCTCCACTTCTCAGCATCTTGCTAATTATTCATAGTGATTGATAGCTAAAGTAGGAAATATGGAGTAGAGCATATCATCTACACAACTCAGGCAGGCTATACAAAGTTATTTTATTAAGATGTTTAGTGATGATAAGAGAAATCTGAAGTAGATAGGTCAGCTGATATAACGGTCAGACTACTTTGATTGTGAATGTCAGAAATCTAGATTAATCGTAGCTTAAATAAAACTGAGAATCTATTAGCATTTGTAACTGGAAAGTCCACAAAACAGACCTGGCATCAGAAACTGTGAGATAATGAAAAATATATTTTTTTCTCTGCCCCCAGTTCCTGACACAGAGCTCCTAAAACCCTTGTAATTTCCTGGGCAATACAAAGGTCTTTTGTTCTAATGAGTCAACTCTGGGTGGGCTCCTGGATGAAAGGTGGTCACAGGAAGGACCAAGCCTGAGCAGAAACTTGGAACTTGTAGCCCCACTGCACATTCTCCAGAGACGGGAGACGGGCTGGAAATGGAGTTAATGACCAATCATGCCTACGTGAGAAAGCTCCATAAAGTCCCAATTGGGGGTTCAGAGAGCTTCCAGGTCAGTGAACACATCCACACTGGGAAGGTGATGCACCCCAACTCCATGGAGGCAGAAGCACCTGTGCTTGCTCAGGACCCTCTCAGACCTCACCCTATGTACCTCCTTATCTATCTGTTCATCTGTGTCCTTTATCATAGCCTCTAATAAAGTGGTAAATGTAAGCTTTTCCCTGAGTTCTCTGAGCTGCTCCAGCAAATTAAGTGAACGTAAAGCAGGAGTCATGGGACACTCTGATTTATAGCCAAGTCAGATTGAAGTTGTGGAACATGTGGGGACCTAAAACTTGAAAATGTCATCTGAAGCCAGGGACAGTCTGGTGAGACTCAGCCCTGAACCTGTGGGATCTGATTCTCTCTCCAGTTAGATCGTGTCAGACTTGAGTTAAAGTGTAGGACGCCCAGCTGGTGTCACAGAGGACTGCTGGGTAGGGAAACTCCCACACACATGGTGTCACAAGTGTTGTGATTGTTGTAGTAATGAGAGCGTGAAGGAGACACACACAAGGAAAGACTGAAGTTTTTTCAACATAGGTACATATGGTAATAGAGCTTTAACAACATCAGCAATATCTGTCTCTCTCTCTCCTCCTCTCCTGGAAGTTCTTGCCCATGACTGGATACTTTCTCAGACAGGTTTCCTCCACGTGGTGACAAGATAGCCTCAGGCGGCGTCCAGCCTACATGGTCCATAGAGCCCCTGACCCCAGAAAAAGAGGAGCAGCCTTTTCAGTAACTCCTGCAAGGCCAAGATCTGTGGAGGACTCTGCGTGGCCAAGGTTGGATCATGTGTTTCTCTCTAAAGCAGTGTGGGTTGGGACTGAAAAACTAATTGGCCAGGCCTGCGTCACGTGTTCACTTCTGTAGTGGTGGGAATGGGGTTAGTTGCACTAAACCACATGGGTAAAGAATGAAGAAGTGGCTCTGGCCTTGTGGCTCAGATGGTTGGAGCATCATCCAGTACACCAAAAGGAAGTGGGTTCAATCCTCGATCAGGGCACATACATAGGTTGAGGGTTTGATCCCTGATAGAGATGTGTACAGGAAGCAACTGATCAATCTTTCTCTCTCTCTCCCTCTCTCTCTCCAAAATCAATAAACATATCCTCAGGTGAGGGTAAAGAAAAAGAATGAAGAAGCGGTTTCCTGAATAAGAGGTCAGACAAAATCACATGTGCATTATAGATTATAACTGAGTAAAGATGGTGGCTTGGTCACACATATTTAATTTTTTATGTGTAGCTTTAAGTCTCAATTTCTTGGATTTTCAAATTTACTTAAAAATAAGAAAAAACTAGGTGTATCCAGTTAGCATGAAACCACATACTAGAGACTGCAAAGTACATTTATTCAATATCTAATTGTTCTAAGAGAATGTTCCACTAATACATATTTTAAATGTGAGGAGCAGCTCATTGAAGAAATAAGTGCAAATGTGCTTTTATACCTTCTAATCTAGATCAGAGATGGCTGGTAAAGAGGGTGAGCATTGGGCATTGTGGTTGCAGAGGATGGGTTGGAGTGAAAATATTACCTGCACCCCCAGGAAAAGCGTCTAGTGAAATTGTTCTGTGGTGTTCACTCCTGCCATGCAATGGGTGTAGATGGTCCTGGTCAACATAAACAGGGTTGCTATCACAAATGGGTCCTAACAAAAAGATGTGGTTTTGAGGGTTTGGGATTGCTGGCCAGGTAACTTCCCAGTGGTCACAAGAAATTAAAAGAGGAATTCCATAACTAAGGCATAAATTCCCTTATTCTTTCCACATTGTTGTGTCTCTGATCTGACAAACTGACAGTAAAATAAATTTAAACAGTTGCTTTCTCATGGAAGGATTAAATATTACAGAGTAAATCCATGGAAAAAAACCATATCTATTCCAAATACTATGTCAACACTCTTTGACAGATTGGAAAAAACCCCACACAAATCACAATGATTTGAGAAGACATAGCTGTTCAGCTAGAATCCAAGATGTCAGAGAAGTAGGTGGAAGCTATACTCACCTCCTCCCAAGACCAAACTAGAATTAGAACTAAATTATAGAACAATCACCCTAAATAACCAATTGAAGACTTGTGGGGGAGCTTTGTCCAGCAGAGCTCCCCTAGCCTCTGTGGATGAGAATAAGTCTACTAAGACATGATCTGCTTGGGGAGGAAAGGCTGACCAGTCTCTCAGAGGAGAAAGGTGTCAAGCCTCTCTCTTAGTGGGCTCGTATTGAGTTTAGCTTGCATAGGGATGCACATCAAAGAAAGGAGGTATGGTTCACAGATAACATTTATGGGATCACGGGGGTCCTTCTAAGTCAGAGTCTGGTAGGGTGATGCCAATCAGCTGTAAAACCCTGGGAAACAAACTTATTTTGTGCTTGGACCCATAACATTTAAATTGAGGACATTCTTAGCAAAGCAGGTTTCATAGTACTTTATGCATTCTTTCTTAGGCCTGATTGCCCCTCACCGGGAACTGGCAGTTCCAGCAAAGGGCTGCACCCCCCTTCAGCATTGTTTCAGGCCTCAATCAGGTGGGGGAAGCAAGGCAGCCAAGAGATTAGGAGACTTTTTACAGATAGAATGAGGACCGAGTGGTGAAGGTCCATCATCCCTTTTCTGTAGTCCCCTAAGTCCTTTCCTGATGGTCCATTCACGACTGTGCCTGTCTTAGGTTGTTCTTTCCTTGAGGAGTCTCACCCATCATTGACTATCCAGCCATCCTCCAGGGGCCAAGCAGGGAGAAGTAAAGGGGGCAGAGGCTGCACCCCTGATGGGAGGATACGTTTTGTCTCCTTAGTGGCTTATGGTTCCAAGGTCCTTTAGCTGTGGGGAATTCTCATCTGTTGGCAGGGTTACAGCTTCTGAAACCAGGCAGGATGGTTCCCAACAAAGACTAGTTGAAGAGAAGCCTTATAACCAAAGATTTACTGGAAGAAGCCACATCAAGACTGGTAGGAAGGGTGGAGATGCAAAAAAGGCTGGTTCCACACCCACATGAAGCAGCTGAAGTTCCAGAGGGATATCTAAGCTTCAGGGTTCCCCTGAGAAGCACATGGGGTCTCAACTCCACGCTGGGTTCCCCTGCCCACAACACCAGAGCCAGGAATAGGTACCCACATAACATCTGGCTGTGAAAAGTAGCAGGGTTTCTGTCTACCAGGGAGAGACAGGAGTCTACAAGAGATAAAGACACCCTCTTACAGGGCCAACACACAAAATTTTGTTTGCAGCCACCCATACTGGGCTTTGGCAAATGGAAGACTCAGCAGACTAGAGCTGTGAGAGGAGAGTCTGGGGTTTGTGCTTCTGGGGAAAGAGCTGAAAGGACAGCCACCAGGATCCCTGTGCTGAGTCACCCTCCCATAGTGCAGACACCTTCTTTCTTGGGTAGAGCATTCCCCTTCCTATGACATCAGCCTTGGGAAAGTGATAGCCCCGCACTCTGGACTCTCTTGTGCCCCACACTACGGATCTTATACCCTGTTAGGAGTCAGCTGCCTTAGTCAAGGTGTAGAGGTCTGTGAAAACTTGGAATGTCAGTGACTGAGTTGAGTGACTTTGGAATGGGGGTAATTTCCCCCACTTTCCTGTGAAACTGACTGGTGCCTCCCCCTCACAGGAGATCCACTAGAACCACCCTTTGGGCCTCTGGCAGACACACCCTTCAGACTCTGGGTTCCCAACTACCCAATTCCTAGTGGTTACTTGCTGCCAAAGTTGGGGAAAATTTTAGAACAGACTGAGTCACGTGGTTCTGGAATGGGGACCACACATCACACCTTCCCCAAAGCCTAACCAGCATCTCTTGCTCATAGAACAACCACTCGCCCCTACCTGGTGACTCAATGTGAACCTACCTTATGCAAGTCAAGTACCACCAGAAACTCTTTCAGTGACTGAGCCTAACAGGTAGCTGGCAGGTGGAGGCCAGTGAAGGTGGATCTCAGAGTGCATTGGGACATTTGCTGACCTACCTCTGGGCCTGGTGGTTGTAAAAGCAGGCCTTGGTGCACAGCTTGGTCCTTTCCACACACACCCAGGCCCAGCAGAGGCAGCCACAAACTGTAGATCGTTTTGTAGCTCCAAATAGGTTGCCCAGGACCAGTCATAGTTAGTGTCTGACATTGGCTTGCATCAGAGTCCATCCCAATGACCAAAAAAGGAAAAAACCCCACATAGACAGTGGCCAGCTTCAGACAACATCAGAGCAGGACTTAATAAGGTTCATTAGCAGCATAATCAAAGGGAAATCTCAGCAGTCATCAAACCCTGCTGAGGCGAATTCTATTTTGTGTGGTCAGCACCTGCACTACAGATCACATGTTGTGGTTGTGGTTGTGACTGAGCTGGGGTTGTGCCTGAGGTTCAACCCCAGGCACAAATAGGCCAATAACAATCATGACTCAAATACAACAAGAAGGTCCACAAAACCCACAAAAGGAACATTCCTGGAGCACCTAGCTCAGGTGATCAAAGAGACTGCACCATGGACACCACAGGATACCTAATATATAAGGTTACCCTACAAAGACTTGGAGTCATAGCAGAGCTCTCTAACACATAGAAACAAACACAAACAGGCAGCCAAAATAGGGAGACCAGAAAAAGGCCCTAAATGAAAGAATGGGAGAACTTTCCAGAAAAAGAGCTAAATAAAATTGAAGCAAGCAATTTATCAGATATAGAGCTCAAAGAAATGGTTACATGGATGCTCAACAGCATGAAAAAAAGAGAGACATCATAAGAAAGTATCAGTCAAAAATGAAGAATACAATATCTGAAATAAAGCATACACTGGAAGGAAGAAACAGCAGGCTGGATGAAGCAGAGGATCAAATCAGCGATTTGGAAGACAAAGTAGAAAAAAAACACACAAACAGAACAGCAAAAAGAAAAAAGACTTAAAAAAATGAGGATAGTTTAAGGGACCTTTGGGACACTAGAAAGCGTAGCAACATCCACATCCTGGTGGTACCAGAATGATAAGAGAGAGAACAAGGGATAAAGAACTTATTTGAAGAAATCATGACCAAAAACTCCCCTAACATGAAGGAAAAAGGCACACAGATCCAGAAAGAGCAGAGCATCCCAAACACGATGAATCCAGAGGCCCACACCAAGACGTCAAATTTAAAATGGCAAAGGTTAAAGACAGAAGAAGAACCATAAAAGCTGCAAGAGAAAAGCAGTTAGTTACCTACAAGGGAGCTCCTATAATACTCTCAACTGATTTCTTAACAGAAGCATTTCAGGCCAAAGGGCTTGGCATGAAATACCCAAACTGATAAAAAGAAAGGACCTAAAACAAGGCTACTTTACCCAACAAGGCTATCATTTAAAATTGAAGGACAAACAGTTTCCTAGAGAAGAAAAAGCTAAAGGATTTTGTTATCACCTAACCAGCATTATAAGAAATGCTAAAGGGTATGCTTTAAGAAGAAAAAGAAAAAAACAACAAGAGAACATAGTTAAAATAATAAAGTAGCAACAAATATGTACCAATCAATAATTACTTTATATGTAAATGACTTAAATGCTCCAATCAAAAGACAAGGTAGCCAAATGGATAAGAAAAAAGACCCATATAGGTGCACAAAAGACCTACCTCAGAGTGAAAGATACACTTAGACTAAAAGTAAAAAGATAGAGAAAGATATTTCATGCAAATGGAAAGGAAAAAAGAAATCTGGGGTAGCAATATTTACAAAATATAAACTTTAAGGCTACAATAAGAGACAAAGGATCACTTAATGACAAAGGGAGCAATCCACAAGAGGATATAACCCTTGTATATGCACCCCAAATAAGAGCACCTAAATATGTAAACCAAATCTTAAGTGTCATAAAGGGATATATTAACAGTATATACAGTCATAGCAAGGGATTTTCAAACCACACTAACATCAATGGACAGATCTTCCAGACAGAAAATCAACAAAGAAATAGTGACCTTAAATGATACTCTAGATTAAATGGATTTAATTGATAACTTCAGAGCATTTCACCCCAAAGCAGTAGAATATATATTCTTTCCAAGTGCACATGGATAATTTTATAGGATGGAACACATATTAGGACACAAAACAACTCTAACTAAATTTAAGAAGATTGAAATCATATCAAGAATTTTCTCTAACCATAATGCTATGAAACTAGAAATCGATAACAAGAAAACAACTGAAAAACACACAAACACATGGAAGTTAAATAACATGTTACTAAACAATGAATGTATTAATGATGATATCAAAGAAAAAATCAAAAGATACCTGGAGACAAATGAAAATGAGAACACAGCAACCTAAAATCTATGAAACACAGCAAAAGCAGTCCTAAGAGGGAAATTCATAGCCTTACAGGCCTACCTGAAAAACAAAAACAAGAAAATCTCAGAAAAGCAATTTAATTTTACACTTAAAGGAACTTGAAAAAAAAAAGAAAGCTGAAAATGTGAAAAAAAGGAAATAGTAAAGATACAAGCAGAAATAAATGAAATAGAGTCTAAGAAAAGACCAATGAAATCAAGTGCTACTTCTTTGAAAATACACCAGATTGACAAACTATTAACCAGAGTTATAAAGAAAAAAACAGAGGACCAACATAAATATAATCAGAAATAAAAAAGAAGTAACAACTGACACCCAAAAAATGCAAAGGATGGTAAAAAGAAAATATTGCAAACAACTGTATGCCAACAAATTGGACAATCTGGAAGAAATGGGTAAATTCCTAGAAACATACAATCTTTCAAACTGAATCAGGAAGAATCAGAAAATCTGAATAAAGAGACTATAGCTAGTGAAATTGAAACAGTAATAAAAAACTCCCCAAAACAAAAGCTCTGGACCGGATGGCTTCACAGGTGAATTTTACCAAACATTCGGAGACCTAACACCTTTCCTTCTCAGACTGTTCCAAGAAATTCAAGAGCAGGAAAGACTGCTGAGCTCATTTTGCAAGTCCAACATTACTCTAATTCCAAAGCCAGATAAAGAACTACAAAGAGAGAAAATTATAGACCAATATCCCTGATGAACATAGATGTAAAAATCCTGAAGAAAATATTAGCAAAACAGATTCAGCAACGTATTAAAAAGATTATACACCATGATCAAGTGGGATGTATTCCAGAACTGCAAGGTTGGTACAAAATCTGAAAATCAATAAATGTGATACACCACATAAACAAAATGAAGGATACAAACCACATGACCACATCAACATATGCAGAAGAAGCATTTGTTAAAATCCAGCACCATTTATATTAAAAATTCTCAGCAAAATGGGAATAGAGGAAACATACCTCAGTGTAATAAAGGCCAGATGTGACAAACCTACAACCCACATCATACTCAATGGGCAAAATCGGCAAGTGCTCCCCTTAAGATTCAGAGCAAAACAGGGATGCCCATTTTCACCACTAGAGAATAATCTAGAGAATTTTAAGGAAAAATACACGTGAACCAAAAAATTCCAATCAAGGTAAGGTCACATGCTTACCAACAATACTATTCCTATGCATTTTCTAAAAATATTATCAAACAACTATTTTTACTACTCAGTGAGAGAATGAATAGTAAGGAGTTTTAGAATAGGGGAGAAGTATTATAAATGAAATAAGACCAATAAAATACAGAGTGAAATATAAACAAATTGTTATAAAACTGCAAGAGTATCAAAAATAATTCTTCAATGAGAAGGTACATAATTTAAAAATTAAGTTTACTAGAAAAATTTTAATCTAAAAATTATTGTCTAAAACATGATCCTCACAAACACGAAGTATGTGGATCTAGAGGGAGGAGTACAAATAAAAGCAAATTGCATTTCTCATGTTACTCAAGAATGAGCCATGTCAATGTTAGTAAATAGCAAAAAATGAATTCTTTTAAAACTTTGAGTAATGTTAAATAATACATAGAAAATTATTTTTATTTATAAGTTACTACCAATAGAATAACAAAAATTTTTGAAATGCCCAAATAATTTGTAAGTAAAGATATAGAACAACATTATGTAATAAGACCCAGGACAATAAAACAGCTGCAAAGTGAACAATGACACATAACGATTAAAATAAGAGATGAGGCAATTTAAATAGAATAAAGCAGAGCAAGAATATTAATATTAATATCAGATGAAGTTGAATTCGGGTCAAAAGGCAATAATAGGCCCTGGCTGGTGTAGCTCAGTGGACTGAGCG